>JAODAL010021323.1:0-67341 GCA_025379985.1 Phyllomedusa bahiana | reverse complement strand
TTTTTTAACCTTTGTTTTTCACAATTGTCAAGAGTGGCTAAAGGGTCAGCTTTGAATTTTTGGGGCATTTTGCTTTGAAATGCAGCTACACTACGGGTTTCCTATTATAAAAAAATGTTTCTAACAGACATTTGTTCTTCACAATTGTCAAGATGGCTCAAGGGTGTTTGGTGCTGTCAGAAACAGGAATAGGTGGGACACTGTAATGGACACATATTGCAAAATGACTTGTTTTTGCAAGATCTTTAACAAAAGCATCAACCCCTGTATTGAGAAACCCATTTAATACAATTAAAAAAAGAGAAACAAAGACATTGGGGATTCCACCTATTTTAAAAATGTTTTTTCTAGAATTAAACTACTAAAAAACTTGAAAGTACAAATAGCGGTAAAAAAATTCCTCTGAATTGTACAAGGGAGGTACGGGAAAACTTGACCAGATGTAGGTTATTCAGAGGCCCATGAGTATGTAGCACGGACAGAGAACAAGTACAGAGACAATTTCCTCCAGCACGTTGAGTAAAAAAGAAAAAGAATTCCAAGAAAAAGGGCACTGGGTGAACAGGAGCGTTAACCACCAGTTTTTCCAAAGTGAAGCCCCAATTTGGGTCCGCACTCATAGGAGAGGCAAGCGCTACCCAGGACGGGGACAGTATATGTCCAGTGAAACTAAAAGGGTGGTTGAAAAAACTCCTATTTTCCGGCACTTTTTTAATCTGTGGGTCAGACAGGTTTAATGGTCATTCTGCGGTACAGGAAAGATATAATTTTTAATGTCCAGTTCAACTAAAATGGTGGTTGAAAGACTCCTTTTCCGGCACTTTTAATCGGGGGGTAAATGCGGTTTGGGGCTCATGCTGCGTTCCAAGACAGGGATATTCAATGTCCAGTTCAAGTAAAAATGATGGTTCAAATCATACTGCCTTCTGGCACTTTTTAATTTGTGGTGTGATGCAGTTTAAGGTCATGCTGTGGTACAAGACAGGGATAGTGAATAGTCTGTGCCTTTTTTTCTGTGACTTTTATAACCTAAGTGTGTTGCCTAAGATGTAGCACGTATCCATTTGACTCTTGTGGATGTTAATTCCAGCTTCTCCAGCCCTGTTTGGGTGTAAGAATGAAGGTGTGTTGCTCTCCCATAGACTTAAATGTCAACGCTCATAATCGACCACCACACTATCGACTATCTTGTCGATGATGGTCGACCATCGACCGATGTCGATGGTCAACGTAATCGCTCAACACTAGTGGTCGGTAATCAAAAGAAATTTGTATGCACAAAGAGAAGATAAATAGTGTTAAATTGTGGTGAGAAAACTTCTTTGAGTATTAGTTTCTTTTTTTTTCTTTTCTGGACAATCCCTTTTGAAGTTATGTGAGGTACTTATGGTTTGGAAGTTTATTTCAAGCATACTCCACTGAGGCTTGATCAGATCTGGGGAATTTTGAGGCAAAGTAATCACCTCAAACTCTTTTATTTTGCTTTTAACCATTCCTGAAAAGTGCAGTATGCCAGGGAATTATCCTGCAGAGGGTCCACTGCCATTAGGGAATACAGTCAACATGGAGGAACTAATGTGGTCTACAACAATGATGCGTATCAAAGCAGCATCCCCAGCAGAACATCGCAGAGCATCAATTGCCCCTTCTTTCCATAGTACATCTCTGGTGCCATTTCTTTCCCATGTAATCAGCAGACAGGCCACCACCTTCTTCCATTGCTCCATGGTCCAGGTATCAGATACCCTTGTGCCCATTGCATGGGCTTTTAGAAGATCGGGGATCATCATGGACACTGACTGGTGTGTAGGTGCATGGTCTCAGTAAAGCTGCAATGCAGTGTGTGTCCTACCTCCCTAGCCAGTATTAAAGAGGTTTTCAACCGATAGACATTTCTGATAGCTTAGGGGTCCCACAATCATTAAAATGGGGGTTCCAAGTCTCCTATCTTTCCTCACCACAGTCAAAAAATAGAGGAGCCTTTAGGTGGGCCACTGTGTCTCCTTTTGCAGTCTGTGGGAATGCTGAAGATTGGTGGGGGTCCCAGTGATCAGACATTTGTCGTCTATAATATGGATGGGTGATAGATGTCTGCAATGGGAATACCCCTTTTACCTTCTCTTCTGTGATGCATACCTTTAATTTCTTTCTCATCTTCATATATTTGTGTTTTGTAATTTGTTGCATTTTATCTCCTGTACCATGATGACAAAAACAAAAAAGTTTTTTTTACAGTTTTCCAAACCCCTCACGAAGCTGAAGTTGGTTTCTTATTCACCAGTTTCTTATTCGCAGGAAAATATGTTTTTGTTTTTAAAAAGGATAATAAATAGTAAAATTTATCACCCTTAAAAAATTTCATTACATTTATGGGGACCAGGGAAACCTTTTGGAAACCCATTTTGGAAAAACACAACAGCTGGCTAAAAAGGGGCCCATAAACGCAGAAACCAAAAAACAAAGTTTCAAGGGTTAAATGACGGGGCCACTAAATCCCACACTGCCATCACCCCAATAGGGATCCCCCCTCATCAAATTCTTTTTAGTCCAGTCGGGCCCCAAAGTTGTTCGGGAAATTAAAACTGGCATTAAAGGGGGGCAGATGGCATTTTTTTCAACTGAGTTGAATAACTGGTTTTTTTTAACCCCCTTACCCCCGGGACCCTTTTCTGGCCTTCCTGACAGAAAAAACCTTTTTCCCAAAACCTGTCATGGTCACTTTAGTAAGAATAACTTTTTTAATGCTTTAACCTATCCAGTGATTCAGAGTTTGTTTTCTCGGACATTTTGGGTTTTAAACCCCCTTACCGCCGGACCCAGTTTTGGGGCCTCCCCTGACAGACCCCCATTTTTGAAATCGTCATGTTTTTCCACTTTATGTGAGAAAAACTTTTTGACACTTTTGACCAAACCAGGGGTGTTTTCAAGATTGTTTTTTTTCGTGACACATTAAACTTTAAGATAGAAAAGAAATTTTGGCCCAAAAAAAAGTTTTGTTTATTTTTGTGAAAAATATAAAAAAATCGTAAAAATTTGGGAAAAATTTACCCAATTTTAAATTTAAAAATTTTTTCTGCTGTAAGAAAATTATTCCACTCAAAATATTTTTAAAACTGAACAAACCAATTCCCGGCTGTATTTTGGGCCAAATTTTTTATTAAATGCCCTTTTTTTTTTTTTACGACATTGGGGGCTTAAAAATTTTAGTAGTAATTTTAAAAATTTTAAAAACAAAATTAGCAAGACACATTTTTTGGGGACCATTCCAGTTCAAACTTGACTTTGATTGCCCCTGAAAAAAAAGTTAGATACCCCCATAAATGCCCTCATCTAAGAAACAAAAACCCCTTAAAGAATTAAAAACTTGCATTTGGAAGTTTTTTAACCCCATTAGGTGTTTAACAGAATTAAAGCAAAGGGGAAGTGAAGTTTCAAAATTTTACTTTTTTGGGCAGTTTTTTAATTTTTTTTGCATTATTCCAAGAATCGGAAAATGTTGATCGGGAAATGAAAATTAATATTAAAATTCCCCAGATTCTGCCATTTTCAGAGATACCCCAAAAAGTGGCCCTATTGCATTAAAATTTGGCTCAACCAAAAGCCCCGAATAGGAGGACACCTACTGGACCCCGGGGGTCCTCTTTTTCATTACGATTTTTTTTTGGGGGCCTTTTAAATTTTTGGGGGACACCCAAAGGGTGCAAAAAATTAATAAACTCCCCTAAAAATCCCCCCAAATTGGAAACACCCCCCTTTAAAGGGAATATATCCGGGGGTTGTAGTGACATATCGCCCCCACGGGTTTTGGTCACAAACTTTTTTTAGCTTTGGGCGGAAAAATTTTTAAAAAACATTTTTTCCAAAAAAACTGCAATTTTAGCTGAAAATTAAAAAATTTTTACAAGGCATCCTGGAAAAAAACACCCAAAACCTTGTTTCGCAATTTTTCCCAAGTTCAGCAATACCCTACATGTGGGTGTAAACTTCTGTTTGGGCGCCTGGCAGGGGGTAAAAAAGGAGGGATTTTACTTGGATTTTGGGAACGCCCGAATTTTTTGGGGGGCCAAGTCCATTTAAAAATGCCCCCCAAAAAACCAAAAACAAATTTAAAAACCCCCAGAAATCACCCCATTTTGGATTCAGCCGCCCCAAAGATCTCTCTAGGGGTTTTAAAATTGTGCAAATTTTGGGTGCACAGGGTTTTTTCCAAAATTTTTTTTTTTTTTTTGCATTGGGCTATGAAAAGAGGGGAAAACGCAGGTTTCCCCCCATTGTTTTTTTTTTGCCTTTAATTTTACAAAGTTCGCCGGCAAATATAAATAAAGGATATCCTTTTAAAATATGGGGTCGGGGGACAATTGCAATGATAAAGAAATTTAAAAAAGTTTTTTTTATGTTTTAAAAAACTTTTTCACAAAAAGGGAAAAAGGGCTATAAAAAATTGCGGTTTTTTTGTTTCCGTTCTTAAAGCCATAAACGTTTTCAGTTTTTCTGGGAACGGAGCCCGATTAAAGGGCTTGTTTGTTTTTGGATGAGTTTTACGTTTTATTAGTACCAATTTTTGGGGGGGATTTTGCCGCTTTGGGTCACTTTTTAATTTAAAAATTTTTTGTGAGGCAAAAGAACAAAATACGCAATTTCCCGGGAATTTTTTTTTATTTTTATTTTTTAAAAGCGGGAAAACCCTGCATTTTAGCTGACAAGCTAGTATTACTCCCGCAGGTTTGATACATTTTTCAGGGGATACCCAAAATTTTTATTTTTTTTATGTTTTACGCTTTTTCACAAAAAAAAACACTTTTATTTAAAAAAGGGAAAAAACTTTTTGCATCCCCCATAGTCTGAGGCCCCTAACTTTTTTATTTTTCTGTGACGGGGCTGTGTAGGGGCTTGTTTTTTGGGAAAAAGGAGTTTACCTTTTTTTTTGGTATCCTTTTTGTGGGGACCAACTTTTTGATCAGTTTTAAAATTTCCTTTTTTTGGGAAACAGGGTGAAGAAAAAAACTGCAAACCTTGTATGTTTTTTATTTTTTTTTTTCACAGCACTCAGCGTGCATATCCATGACCAGTTAGCTTTTCTCCAGGGGCGATACGATTACGGCGAAAACCCATTTATATATTTTTTTTAATTTGGAAACACTTTTAAAAAAAAAAATTTTGGGTTTTTTATTGTGTTAAATAAAAATTTTTGCATCGCTGTCTTCTGAGAGCCCTAACTTTTTTTTTTTTTTTCCCCCTATACCAAAACTGTAAAATTTTTTTTTGCGGGATTAACGATGTTTTTAAAAATTTCAACATTGGCGTTTATATAGTTTTTTAAACCCCTTTTTTAAATTTCCCTTTAATTTTTGGGGTCAGGGTGCACAAAAAACGAATTTTTGGACTGTTTTAGTTTTTTTTTTACAGCGTTTACCATAGGGGTAAAAAAACGGAAAGATTTTTAGGGTTTGGGTCGAAAGCCCCGGCGATACCAAATATGGGGACTTTATTTATTTTGATCTTTTTTGGGCGATTTGGGGTTTTTTAAAGGGGAAAAAGGGGAGGGGTTTTATTTTTTAAAAAAAATTTTTTTTTGTTTTTTTAAAATTTTTTTTTTATTTTTACTTTTTCACATTTTTTAATTTTCCCCCCCCGTGAGGAATTGTAACTGCAAATCCCCCCCTTTGGGGGAAAAACCAAAACATTAGTTGCGTTTTGAAAGGCGAAACTGTGGACAAGTTACTTTCTGGCATAGGCGCCCCGGCAACTATGACACCCCTGGGCCCCCCAATGCAATTTTGGGCAGGGGACGTCACCAGACTACCCGGATAGGGATTCCCGACAGAACCCGGGGGAGTCGGTAAAAGGGGACCCGGGGGAGCGGCATCTGTGCCGCTGCCCCCGATCGAAGGGAGAGGGGGGCTCACTCCCCTGCCTGCGGCATCATTTTCGCGGCCATGACAGGCTGCGGGAATGATGCGTTTTTCACCCGCCGCCGGGGCCACTCCGGCCGGGGTTTATGGGGGATGAAAACCAGGGGGTTTAAAAATTAAACCCCGGTTCCCTGCCGCGATCGCGCGCGGCTCGCCCGCAACCCGCGCGATCGCCAGGGGGGATTTCAAACGTCCAATTTTTCGGGAAAATCACTTTCCCCCTAGGCTTTTGCAACCCCAATTTCGGGAAAAGGGGTTTTAAAATAGTAAGAAAATTTTTGGCCCAAAAAAATACTTTTTTGTTGTGAAAAATTTTAAAATATCGGAAATTTTTTGGGAAAAAAATTTCCATTTTTTAAAAATTTAAAATTTTTTTCCAACAAGACAGAAAGTAATACAAAACAAAAAGGGTTTAAAAGTAGCATCTACTATATTCCTTCTGAAGGGATTTTGGTGGCTTCCTGCAAGCCGAAGCCCCGACTCCGACTCCTCAAAACCCCCCAAACCTCCGACTCCCCAAAATGGCCATGTTTTAATTTTTAAAAAATTTTCGTAGTAAAAAGGTAAAATCAGGGTGTTCATCACCCTTTTTGCTACAAATTTAAACAAGTAAATTTTTTTTAGAACAAAACCCCCACAAAACAAAAGGGGAACATTTTTATGATCTTTTGAACACTTTTTGGGAAAAGTTGAACAAAAAGTTGTAAATTTTTTTTCCCCAAATCAAATCTGCACCCAAAATTAAGGGAAAGGTAGAATAGACTGGGAAACAGATTTTTGGTCAAGATGGGGCTTGAATCTGATTCCGAGCCCCCGAAGGATTCCGGCAGTATTTTAAAACCAAAGGTGGATTTTTTTCCCCAAAAACTAACAAAATAAAAAAAAAATTTAAAACTTTGAAATTTTTTGGCGCAAAACATTTAAACCCAAAGCAGTTACAGGGAAAGGGAACTGCCCGAAAATAACAGATGTTTAAATTTCTTTCAAGTCAAATTATTTATAAGATAGGTAAGATGACTTTTATATAAAAATTTCATACCCATGTACAAAGCTATAGGGGAGGGTGAGATATGGAGCCCCGAAAAGTCACAAGTTTAAAAAAATTGGTTTTCCAATTTTTTTTTGTCCCTGTAAAATAAATTTTGGGCATGACTTTAGGAAAACCAAAAAATTTTAAAAAATCCCAAAAAACTGCAGGGAAAATTTTGGATCTCTGAAATATTTTTCGAAAAAATAGAAAATTTCATCCATCCGGGGCCTACATACATAACCTCAATCTGATCCATTTTTTTCCAGGCTAAGAAAATTTCCCTCTACACAAAATTTGGGGTTTTTTTGGGAAAGTGGTGACCCCAGGGGGAACCTCTCTAACAATGTCAGGGTATAAAAGGGAAATTTCCTCAAGGGCCCCAGTCAGTTTTGATAATGGGGTTTAACTCTTCTACTTTTTTGAAAACAGATGAAAAAAATTTCTGAAATCTGTTTTTCCATGGGAGCAGAATCTTTTTCCCCTGTGGGGAGCGCCTTGCCCGCCCATTTCATCAATTTCAACTCCCATGTGATGAGGGGAAATTTTTGGGACATAGCACGGCCGGACCCAATTCCTCTTGCTCCGTGCACTGCATCGAACTAACTGGACCAACTTAATATATATTGTCGGAGTCGGTCCATTTTATGACGACTCTGACTCCACGACTCCGACTACACAGCCCTGTCTGTATGTTGGCATAATTTTTTTTAATTACTTAACTTTTTTTAGGAAGGTAGGAGGCTTACAAATATGATAGCAATTTTTCAAATTTTCAAGAAAATTACAAACACAGATTTTTTTAGGGTCCACTTCAGTTCACATGTAGAACTGAGGGTCCTGTATGTTAAACACCCCCATAAATCACCCCATTTAAGAAACTACACCCTTCAAGGTATTTAAAACAGCATTTAGAAAGTCTATTAACCCTTTAGGTGTTTTACAGGAATTAAAGAAAAGTGGTGTCAAAATGTCTTTTTGCCAATTTTAATCTATTGTTTCATGGAATTTAGTATATGTTAACAGAAAAATACAACTCAATGTAAGTTTCCCTACATTTGCTATTTCTAGAAATATATAATTTGTGGCCCTAGTATGTTATTTGACTCATCCACAGGCCTCAGAATTGAAGGAGCACTAACTGGATTTTGGAGCTATCATTTTATTATGAATTTTATAGGCACCATATCAGGTTTCCTGACACCTGAAGGTGCTAAAAAAAACCTAAAAAGACCCATTTATAGAAACTACACCGCTCAAAGAATTCATCAGAGGGTGTAATGAGTTTATTGACCCCACAGCTATTTCACAGAAAATTTTAGAATTAGACCATACATTTTCTCAAATAAATTAAATTATTAGCCCCAAAATTTTCATGCTCACAAGGAATGTAGTAAAAAAAACAAACCAAAACCTATTGCACAATCTCTTCTGAGTGTTACAGTACTCCATATGTGGTCGTAAAGAAAATTTGGGACATGTAGTGGGTCTCAGAAGTGAAGGAACGCTATTTGGCTTTGGGAATGCAGAATAGGAGGGAATGGTTGGAGGCCATGATGTTGCATTAGTACAGTCCCCCAAGTTCCAGAACAAAGGAAATCCCCCAAAAGTGACCCCATTTTGGAAACTACACCCCTCAATGAATTCATCTAGGGGTATAGCTTGCATCTTGACCATACAGGTTTTTCACAGAAATTTCTGGAATCAGCTTGTGAAAATGAAAAATTAAAATTTTTCCAGAAAATTGCACTCTTCTCAAATTTTTCATTTTCACAAAAAAGGAGGAAAAAAGCACCCCAAAACCTGTTGCCCAATTTCTTCTGAGTAAGGCAATACCCCATATGTGGTCATAAAATATATACGGGGCACGTGGTGAGTCTTAGAAGGGAAGGAGCGCTATTTGGCTTTGGGAGTGCAAAATAAGCTGGATTGGCTGGAGGCCCTCCTGTTGCATTAGTAGAGCCCTCCAAGTTCCAGAACAGAGAAAAATACCCCAATGACCCCATTTTGGAAACTACACCCCACAATGAATTCATCTAGGGGTATAGCGTCCATTTGGACCTTAGAGATGGTGTTTTTTTTTTTTTTTTTTATAGATAATGCATTTAGAGGTATAAAGTGAAAATCACAATTATACTGTATTTATTCCATACCTTTTAACAATAACAAATTACATTTCTAATTTTTCTGCCATGTCTCCCCGTTCTAGGGACACCCCACGTCACCCTAGAATTTGGCTGCCCCCCCGATATACGCCATGGAGAAGACAGCAATTATGCGCATGGCACACCTATTTAGCTGAAATACACAGCATGTCCTGACAATTGCACATGCTGTGATGTGAACGAATATTATAAAACACCCAAAAGTGACCCCATTTTAGAACATACACCCTCAAGGAACATTTTAATCGGTGTAATTCAAATTTTGATCTGACAGGTGCTTCATAAAATTAATTCAAACATTATTGTGTGTTACAAAAGTGACAAATGCAAACTGACATTTTTTCGGACATGTCATGTTACCGCACAATAAATTGTATGGAAGGTTCAGGGAACGGTGCAGGCACAAAAAAGTATAAAAGAAAGCTTAAACTAGAAATCCATGGACGAGTGGTACAGTTTGAAGCATTCTTTTATGCAGAGGCCGGGCTTATTAGGACAGGTTTCACAATGGCAGGTTGTATCTTTTCTGATTCCCCTTTTGTAACAAACGCTGCATTTTTTTTTGTGTCCTACCCTTTTTGCCAGTGGAGGGGATTTCATTGGGGAAATGCTGACCGGGTACAATACGGGGGACGTCAGAACCAAAAGTGCTGGGGCTCTCACCCTGATACCCAAAAACAAGCACCTTTATTACCTTCTCTTGGAAGGTAATAAACGTCCCTGCTTGGCCTGTACAATGGAAAAGAACAAAAGCGTTGTACATCGCCATTTGCACAATGTGCACGGCCAGCTTTTTGTACCACACCTTGGTCTTCCGTGCGGCACTGTACGGCTTCAGCACCTGGTCCGACAGGTCTGCCCCTCCCATGTACCGATTGTAATCCAGAATACAGTCGGGTTTGTGGGCAACTGTACTACTGGTACCTCGTACATGGGCAGGGGTCAATACAAGGACATCCCTCTTATCCTTGTATTTGACCAACAGCAGGGCACCGCTGGATTGGGACCTGCTTTCTCCCCTTGGGAGCACTTGCGCAACAAAGGATTTGGGGAGTCCTCTCTGGTTCTTGCCGCAGGCTGCTGTACGTCTGCAGCTGAGGCACTTAAAAAGGGGAATGCTGGTGTAAAAGTTATCCACATACAGGTGGTAACCTTTATCCAGCAGTGGGTGCACCAAATCCCACACTATTTTTCCACTAAATTTTAGGGAAGGGGGCACCAAATTTGGCTGTCCTTTCCTTTGTAAATCCAGAAGCTGTGGGTGTACCCGGAAGTCCTCTCGCACAGCTTGTAAATTTTTATCCCGTACCGCGCTCTTTTGCTGGGCAGGTATTGGCGAAATTTAAACCTGCCCTTGAAGTGTAGGAGGGACTCGTCCACGCAAATAAAATTCTCAGGGGTATAGACTGCTGAAAATTTGGCGCTGAAATGGGTGATAACAGGCCGAACTTTATATAAGCGGTCATAAATGGGGTCGTCACGGGGCGGGCACAGTGAGTTATCAGTGTAGTGCAAAAAATCTTTGAATTTGCTCAAAGCGGGAACGGGACAGGGCATGGCGGTAAAAGGGAGTACTGTAAAAGATATCAGTACTCCAATACTGCCGGGCCTCGGGCTTTTTCACTATGCCCATGTGCAGCATAAGGCCCGAAAATGCCATAATCTCTGCAGTGTTCTCGGGGGTCCACCTGCAGTATGAGGATGTGGGGTTTAGGGCCAAAAACGGCTGGGCATAGAGATTGGTCTGTGCCACCATGACATCTACCAAATCCTCAGAGAAAAATATTTAAAAAAAATCTAATTCAGTGAGGTCTGTAGTGTCGATACGGACTCCTGGGGTGGCCACAAAGTCAGGGATTTGTGGCTGGAAATTTTCTGGGGCGGGAGTCCATACGGGGTCACTACTTTGGGAGGTCACCTCTTCTGACCTACGGGGGCGTCTACGGGAGGGACCCTCATCAGCGGAGGAGGATGATTCGGACAAGACGAACGCAGTAAACTCCTCATCCTAATTACTGGCGGAATCGCTATCCTTGGCCAGGAAAGCGTATGCCTCCTCCGCTGAGTAGCGTCTCTGGGAAGACTGGGACATTTTTATTTGGGGGCTTGAAGAATTACGGGCTGTGGAAAATGTGTGTGATTATACACGTGTATGTGTAAAGAACTATTAAAAAAAAATCAGCAAACGATCGTTAGTAAAAAATTATATACTCCGCGTCCTTTGCTGCAAAATTAGTCTTGTATTTGATATAAAAAAAGAAATAATAAAAAAAAGTACTATTTATTTTACAAAAAAAAATTACTGAATGAGCGTCAGCAAAAAATTAACACTGCTGAACGTCCGTCAGTAAAAAATACTACGCTAACACGAACCGAAAAAAATCTTTTTTTTAATAAACTTCTAGCTAGAAAAAAATATTTGTTTCTAACTATATGGACGTCACTACCTCTACTCTACTACCTAACCTAAATGTCTGTTTACCTATCCCTAAAAAAAAATCTTTTTTCTGCCCCCCCCCAAAAAATGCGCACACAATGGAGTGCAGGTGCTGGTCAGTGATATGCGTCACTGACCAGCGCTCAGAGGCAGCAGGTAGCCCTGTGCCAACAACTGAGCGTGAACGCTGATCAGTGATAAAGTTCATCAATCAGCGGTCGCAGAAAAAAAATAAGACGCCGACTAGTGATGGGTCACTAGTCAGAGTGGTTGCGCAAGTATTGGCGCAACCGTGGGTACATTTTTTTTAAAAATCAGCAAACGGCGTTAGTAATAAAAATATACTACACATCCGTTGCTTCAAAATTAGTCTAATAGAATGTGATTTAGAAAAAAAAAATCAGTAGTACAAAGAAGTACTATTTATTTTACAAACAAAAAAAATTATTGATCGAACATCAGCAAAAAATTAACACTGCTGAACATCCGTTAGTAAAAAATACTACCCTAACACTAACGGTAAAAAAAATCTTGAAAAACTAACTAGCTAATTTATTTATTTTTTTTACACACTTCTAACTAGAAAAAAAATCAGTCACTGATTAGCGGCCACAGGAAGAAAAAATTAAGACGCTGACTAGTGATGTGTCACTAGTCAGCATGGTTGCGCAACCGTAGGTAAAAAAAAATATATATATAAAAAAAAAACCTTCTCAAAAAGCTGACAGATTACAGGGGAAGGATGCTCAGCTAGGCTGCCTGTGTCTCTGAAGTCAGAGAGAACAGGTAGCCTAGCAACCACTAGACACCAACAATCTGAGCAAGCTGAGCGGAGAGGAGCTCCGCTAAAGATCGGAACATATGGTGGGGCACAGAACCACTGGACCATCAACGCATGGTACCGGGCAGTGATCGGAGAGTAACGGGCACTTCTCCGATCGCTGTTCCGAACCAGAATGGCGGCGCAGAGCGGTGCTCGTTACTTTAAATGGCGGACAAGCGCTGCGATTGGCCGGTCGGGACCCACGGGCAAATCGCAGCGCTGGGGGTGGTGGTACCACCACCAACGCCCCCCACACTACTCACTGATGATTGGTGCTGTGCTGTACAGTACCAATCATCGCCGATCACTGCGCCTGCAGGCGCAGCTATTGGTTTTATACTGTAAATTACAGTGATTGGCTGTTCAAATTGGATCAGCCAATCACAGTGATCGCTGATGCGGGGGGGGCATCGCTGCCTCCCTGGGCATAGAGGGGAGATGCTCTGCTATCAGGGACAGCAGTCATCTCCCCTGTATCACCGCATCTTTAGAGTCCGGGACTTATGCATACGTCCCATGTCGGGAAGGGGTTAAAGGGTTAAATGACTTTAGGCCACTGATCCCACACTTCCATCACACCAAGGGGGATGCCCCTCATCAAATTCAATTTAGTATGGCCTGGCCCAAAGTGGTTCTGGGTATTAAAACTGGCATTAAAGTGGGCAGAAGGGCAGTTTTCACTAAGTTGAATAAGTAACTGGTGCTTTTAAAGGATTAAATGACTTTGGGCCACTGATCTCACACTGCCATCATACTAAGAGGGATTCCCTACATTAAATTCAGTTTAGTCCAGCCTGGCCCAAAGTGGTTCTGGGCACTAAAACTGGCATTAAAGTGGGCAGACCGGCAGCTTTCACTAAGTTGAATAAGTCACTGATGTTTTTAAAGGGTTAAATGACTTTGTGCCACTTATTTAGTTGCAGATACCAAGGGCAACATGTTCGATTAGGGCTGCGCCATTTTCTTGGTGTATTTTGCGGCAAAAACTGTTGGCGCCCTATTCTCTATATAAATGAACTGTAGTACACCGAATCTAGGCGCATTATACGCCAGGCATGACACATTTGAATGTGTCTAAAGTAGGCACATGAAATATGCTAGCAATGATATGCTATGCGCCTAAGTTATGCTATGCGTCTAAACTAGGCGCATCAAATATGCTATACAAGGAATACCAGACGCGGCATTTATGAATGCTATAGATTCACATCGCCCAGTATCAGGTGCATTACAGAGCGCCCGCTGCACTTTGTAGTGCGCCCGATCTCGGGGGCGTGCAGGAGGCGGGGAGCACTAGAACCGTACAAAGTTATAGATTTACAACTTTATTACTGCAATTCTAGGCGCATTACAGTCGGAATAGGTAGAGCACTTTCAAAGTGTTTTACCTGAGCCACAAATGTCGTACAAGCGCTAGAATGCGCCTGGTTTATGACCTGCTGTATAGCTGGTTCATAAATCAGTCCCATTCTATGCTATTATTTTGTGCATAAAATTTGGCGTTTAAGCATCAAATATCATACATAACACCCCAGATGTTTGACAGGTTCAGTCATTCGGGCGCACTATACAGTCATTTCATGCACCTTAAAACTGGCGAATCCACACAGCTGTGGCCGTTTACACAACAGTCTACTGCATACATATATGATTATGGTCATTAGACCGAAATGTCAAATATCCATTAATGTGTCAATATAAAATATCATGTCCGACTGGAGTTTGGATTGAATAAACAAATTTGCATTGAACTTTGGAGTGCTTTAGAGACCTTTTTACGCATTTACCTCTTGGTGTCATATCAGTGTGAAATCAGTGGCCCAAAGTCATTTAATCCTTTGGTAACACCAGTTACTTATTCAAATTAGTTAAAACTGCCCGTCTACACACTTTAAAGGGACACTGCCATCAGAAAGGAGTATTTTTGTTAAAAGCAATATTCCTGGAAAACAACATATTTAAAAAAAAAAAAAAAATTGGCCATTTTTTTATTTTGGGAACTTGGAAAAATATTGTCCTCAAACTGTTAGGCTAGGTTCACACGGCAATTACGCCGTGTGGACGGGGGTGGGGCGGAAGCGGGGGAGTGAGCGGAGGGCCGGCACTTCGCCGGACCATAGACAATCATTACCAGCGGCGCTTATACGCCGCTGGTAATTCACGGCAGATTCGCCGAGCAGGGAGAGGGGACGTAATCCATAGTTCTCTGAGAACTGTGGACTACCGTAATGAATGGGCCGTTTCAGCCCGTAATTTGCGCACTTCGGCACGTAATTACGGACCGAAATACGGCCCATTTTAAGCCGTGTGAACATGGCCTTAGGGTATGTTCATACGGCTTAATTTCTAGCATAATTGCGAACGTTTTTTGCCGAGTATCAGATCAGCACTTGGTCCCAAAACACCCTGCGTATTGCGGCGCGTACCACAATAAGCCGTGTGAACATAGCCTTATAAAAAACTTTTTAGTATAGGCGGGCAAACTAATCTCACTTTACTTCAGCTGCTACTTGTCTCTATAAAGTGTAATTAACAACTAAAAGGTAATGACTCAGAATTAGATAAGAATATAGTAGAAACAGCAAATGACAGGTAAATAGGGTGAGGGGTTTCTGTCAGGTAGAGTCTCATAACACAGCCATAGTCTGAAAGAAGAACCATAAATCAGTTTTCTCACTGCTGCTATCAGAACTCACAGAGAAGTCATGGACAAGCCAGGAAGTCTTGCACTTAGAGGAACAAATTATAAAAAGCAAACAAAAAAAAACCTAATAAAAACAATCAAAGAACAGCTTTATGTTTGACAACATGTGAAAAAAAAATAAGTGTTGATGGTAGTGTTTATTTTCTGCAAAGTTTAATGCCCAGAACCACTTGTGCCAGGCTGAACCAAACTAAATTTGAGGTGGGGCATCCCTCTTAGGGTATGTTCACACGGCGTCTTGAGTCAGTGTGAACGTACATTTTTAGATGCGTGTTTGGATGTGTCTGTCGGACCCTAAATGGACCCAAACACGCATCTAACAATGTGCAGTGTGATTTACATTGCTTTTAATATGAAACACGCATCGACGTTCAGACAAGTGATCGCCGATGCGTGTCTCACTGTGTCTTTTTGTCCCTATTTTAAACTATAGGGTGCGATCCTGCTGCATCCAACACACATCCAAACATGCAGCTGCATGTTGGATCCGTGCTGGATCCATTTAGGATCCGATCGCCAATGCATTTTTGGATGAGATTTTCAGATCCAACACGGATCCAAAATCGAATCCAAAAATGTCGTGGGTACGGCCCCTTAGTGTGATGGCAGTGTGGGATCAGTGGCCAAAATTCATTTAACCCTTTAAAAACACCAGTTACTTATTCATCTCAGTAAAAACTGCTCACTTCAATGCCAGTTGTAATGCCCAGAACTACTTTGGGCTAGGCTGGAGTATACTGCATTTCATGTGGGACATCACTCTTAGGCCGTGTTCACACGGCTTATTCCCGACGGATTTGTGCGCCGTTTTGAGCGCAAAAATCCGCCGTGAATAAGGGGCGGACGGGGCGGGGCCGGAGCGCGGCGGGGGCGCCGCTCCCGGCCCCATAGACAATGCATTGTTTACGGCGCGTACGCGCCGTAAATAATGTGCATGTCACTTTCTCCCCTCGTGGCGGATTCGCCGAGCGGGGAGGAGCGACGGAATCCACTGTTCTCAATGAGAGCAGTGGATTACCGTAATTGCTGCCGTGGATTGGCGCCGTACTGAAGCGCAAATCCGGCGCGCAGTACGGCGCCAATACGCGGCAGAATAAGCCGTGTGAACGAGGCCTTAGGCCTTGTCCCCGCGGCACAGGTTTTCATCCGGTTTTTCAGACAGTTTTCTGTTTTGAAAACAGTCTGCCCATTTTAATGCCAGTTTTAATACCGAGAACCACTTTGGGCCAGGCTGGACTAAACTGAATTTGATGTGGGGCATCACTCTTGGTATGAAGGCAGTGTGAGATCAGTGGCCCAAAGTCATTTAATCCCTTAAAAACACTAGTTACTTATTCAACTCGGTGAAAACTGCCCATCTGCCCACTTTAATGCCAGTTTTAGTGCCCAGAATCACTTTGGGCCAGGCTGGACTAAACTGAATTTGATGTGGGGCATCCCTCTTAGTATGTTGGCAGGTCATTTAACCTTTCGAATCTTAGTTTTAGGTTTTTGCTTTGATGCCCATTTTATGCCAGCTATTAGTGTTTTCCAAGATGATTTCAACTGGTTTCTCCTTGTTCCACATCACTGTAAGGCCTCGTTCACACGGCTTATTTCGCCGCGTATTTGCCGACGGATTGACGATCGTCAATCCGTCGGCAAATCAGTCCGAACTAAGTCACAGCCTATTTTCTATTGATTTCAATAGAAAATACGGCTCGTCGTTCACACGACGCGTAGTTCCGTTCCAGATTGCCGCCGCGGATTGACGACGGCAATCCGGACGGAAAAACAATTCACATGTCAATTATTCCCGGACGGTTTCACCACCTACAATGATTTTTAGATGGTGAATCCGTCGGGAAACCCAGTTACAAATACGTCCCACACTTAGTTGGCACGTATTTGCAACTGATTTTCAACTGATTTGGGAAAACGTATTTACATGGGAAATTTCCGTTGTAAATACGTTCTGAAATAAGCCCGGTGAACGGGGCCCCTAATGAAATTTATTAAGCTGATAAGTTTCACTATTTATTATCCTTTTTAAAAACAAAAAAAATATTTTCCTGCGAATAAGAAACTGGCGAATAAGAAACCAACTACACCCCTAAATAAGAAACTGGCCAAATAAGAAAGCAACTTCAGCTTTGTCACAAACTCTTCATTCATTCTTCATTCTTCAAACGTGAGCATGAAGTGCACCGGTGCATGATTTTGCATGAGAATCATTGTCCTGCATTCCTTTTTTTTTTTTTTTTTTTTTGTTTACACGCTATTAGGCTGGGTTCACAGGGTGTTTCATGACATGTATTTTGCAGAACTATTTGTAAGTGAAAACCAGGAGTGAAACCTACAGAGATAGTAATGGATAGACTTGTACCTCTTCTGGGTTTTGGTCTCATTCCTGATACAAATACTGCTGCAAAAGAAGCGTCAGTAAACGTTGTGTGAACCCAGCCTCACAAGTAAAATGGTGCATAAAAAAACAATCCATGTGCCTGATGCATGCAATTTTCCCCTCGATAAACAGGGCCTTGGTGACACATTTTGATCTGTAGTGCCTATTTTCTGCACCCATGGATGGCCTTGTTCTGATCAACGATTTACCTGTGGCCCTTCTTTGGACCACTATCTACTTGTTCCCAGTGTGGACTGGTTAGTACTAAGACAGGTATACACATCTTAAATAGCACTGTGTTTATTATAGGGGTTTTCAAGGTTTATGTACTTACAGCTTAAAGGGGTTTTCCCACATGACATCTATGCATACTGCTCATTGAAGGTGGGGAAACCAAACATTTATAGCATATCTGATCTGCGCTTCTGTGCTGGGAAATCCCTTTTTAATTTTTTCTGTGGGGCACACACAATTTTTTTTTACATGAACCATTTTCCATTTGTGTTTTATAAAAAAAAAAACAGGGCTGTGGAGTCTGAGTCGTTGAGTCGGAGTCGGTGGCTATTTTGTCGGAGTCGTCATAAAAGGGACCGACTCAGACTCCCAAAATATATAATAAGTTGGTCCAGTTAGTTCGATGCAGTGCAAAGAGCAAGAGAATTGGGTCTGGCCAGTGCTACTGCTCCCATATCTTCAGCCTTATCACATGAGGAGTGTAATTGATGACATGGAGCAGGCAAAGCGCTGCCCCAGGGGAAAAGATTCTGCTCCCAGGGTAAACAGATTTCAGCAAAATTTTTCACCTGTTTTCAAAGAAGTAGAAGGGTTTAACCATTCATCAAAAAGGACTGTGGCTGAGGCAATTCCTTTATACCCCCGACATTGTTTAGAGATGTTACCTCTGTGGTTATCGTTTGCCCCCAACCCAAGTTAGTGTAGAGAGGCCGTTCTCTAGCGGGAAATAATGAGATCAATGTGAGGTCATGTATGCAGGATCTGATGGAGGCAATACTATTTCTCAGAACAAATTCAGAGACTCCCATAAATGTTCCTGCAGTGTTTTTGCATATTTACAATTTTTTTGTGTCCTAAAGTCATGTCCAATAAATATATTTTACACTGACAAGCAAAATGGTAAACAATGGTTTGAACTTGTGACTTTCAGGCTCCATATCTCACCATCCACTACAGCTTTGTACATGAGGCTACTGTCATTTCATTTACAGTCATCTTGCCTATCTTATACATAAATTTGACTTGCAAGTATTTAGCATCTGCTTAGTTATAGTTTTGCTCCTAAAATCTGTGTTTATTTTTATTATTTTGTTAGTATTTGGTAAATCCACCTTTGGATTTCAATACTGCCTGAATCCTTCTGGGCTCTGGATCAGATTCAAGCATATCTTGACCAAAATCTGATCCCAGGTCTCTTCTACACATTCCTAATGTTGGTGCGGACTGGACTTGGATACAAATACAGCTTTTTCTTCAACTCTGCCCACAAGTGTTCAAAAGATCAAAACATTGTTACCCTTTTGCTTGTAAGTGTCTGTTCTTCCTAAATAGCTTCATTATTGTATCATAAGGTGATCAACAGCCTGATGTTACCATTTTACTACAGTAAAGTTATTACTTAAACATGCGCCATGTATGAGGGAGTCTGAGTCGGAGGTTTGGGAAATTGAGGAGTCGGAGTCGGGGCTTCGGCTTGCCGACTCCACAGCCCTGAAAAAAACCTCCTTTACCAGTTTTGACCTTCCCGACAGAGCTCCAATTTTGAAATCTGACATGTCACTTTATGTGAGAATAACTGACACTTTTATGTATCCATGTGATTCAGAGACTGTTTTCTCGTGAAACATTGTGCTTTAAGTTTGTAAGAAATTTAGCATTTCTATCTAAGAAACTGTACCTGTTAAAGTATTTACAACACTGTTTAGGACGTTTGTTAACCCTTCAGGTATTTCACAGAAATGAAAGCAAAGTGGAGGTGAAATTTCAAAATTTGCAGATTTTCAGTTTTTATCCATTACTCACAGGAACACGGTAGATGGGAAATACCCCAGATTCTGCCATATTCAGAGATATTCCATATGTGGCCCTAGTGCGCTATTTGGCTCAACCACAAGCCTCAGAGTAGGAGGAAGGATCTCCTTTATAACCCCTTCCTCACATTGGACATATGCATCCCGAAGTGTGTTCCCGCAAGTGGACGTATGCATACGTCCTGGCGATCGTGCGGGCTTACAGGCAAGCCTCGCACGATCGCGACATGGAACCAGCGGTAAATTACCGCTGGCCTAATGCCGCATCACCCCCGGCAGGAGTGATTAACCCTTCGATGTCGTGACCTATCATGATCGCGACATCGAAGCTGCAGGCAGGAGGAGTGCGATCCGGCGTAGCGAGCGGCAGAGATTTTTCTGAAAGCATTCGGGGTAGTCTGGTGACGTCAGCGCATGGTGATTGGCAGTTACCATGGCGACCAGTACACAGCAGCAACGCTGTGTACAGGTCTACCATTGTAACAGCAATCTGACCATTGCGGTGACAAATTCCCACTGGGGAAAAGTGAAAATATTTGAAAAAGTAAAAAAATTAAAACACAAACACATAAAATAAAAAGCACGTACATTGCCCTTTTCCCCTTTACAAACGCCAATCGTCCCAAAAAAGATCAAAAATAAATAAAGTACCCATATTTGGTATCGCCGCGTGCGTAACGACCCACCCTATAAATATGTCACGTTAATTAACGCATACTGTGAATGCCGTAAAAAACAAAAAACAGTCACAGAATTGCAGTTTTTGTTCATTCTGCAGCACATAAAATGGAATAAAAAGCGATGAAAAAAACCACATATAAACGCCAAAGTGGTGCCAATTAAAACGTCAGTTCATCCTGCAAAAAAAAATCATCCTTACACGTCTCTGTATACGGAAAAATTAAAAAGTTATGGCTCTCAAAAGATAGCGATGCATAAATATTTTGTTTTTAAAAGTGCTTCAAAATAAAAAAAAACTATATAAATTGGGTAACGCCGTAATAGTATCGACCCAGAGAGTAAAGCTAACTGGTCATGGATACTGCACGGTGAGCGCTGTTAAAAATAAAAAACACTACTAGGATTGCAATATTTTCTTCACCCTGCCTTCCAAAAAAAACGGATTGAAAACTGATCAAAAAGTCTTGTCCCCCCAAAAATAATACCAATAAAAACATCAACTCATCCCGCAAAAAACAAGCCCCTACATACATACAGAAAAATAAAAAAGTAATGGCTCTCAGACTATGGCGATGCAAAAACGTGGTTTCCTTTTTGAATAAAAGTGTTTATATTGTGTAAAAGCAGTAAAACAAACAAAATACAAATTGGGTATCGCTGTAATCGTATCGACCTGCTGAGTAATACTAGCATGTCATTTATACCGCATGGTGACCGCTGTAAAAAATAAAAATAAACACTACCAGGAATGCTGTATTTTGTTCAAAATGCCTCACAAAAACCTTAATAAAAAGTGATCAAAGCGTCATATGCACCCCATAATGGTACTAATAAAAAACGTCAACTCATTCCGCAATAAACAAGCCCATAATCAGCTACGTATACAGAAAACTGAAACGTTATGGCTATCAGAATAGGACAACATAAAAACGCAATTTTTTATAGACCTATTTCTATTGTGTATAAGTAATAGAACTTAAAACTATATAAAATTGATATCATTGTAATTGTACCAACCCCCATAGTAAAATTATCACGTCATTTACACTTCACGGCGAACGCTGTAAAATTGAAGCCCAAAAAACAACGGCGGATGGAAAATCTTAAGAAGAGAACGATGAAACACGTTGTGTATATGGAAAGAAGAGAGTAATTTCAGACGATATGCCACTGGATTAACCACCTCTTGAACCACATATGGACCTACAAATCGCAGGGCGAGTTTACCGTAGGGAACTTTTAATCGCAGATTTCGGGTGGATAACCATAATTTATCCCTAACGGCATACCTGCAGCGATCAGACACCCTGACATGGCATCTGGGAGCCCTGTGAACGCTCCCGTCACTGCCATGTCCTGGTTTGCCCCATTTCAGGCCACAGACAGGAAGTGGGGAAACAGCCATCTTGGTACAGTCTAATGCATTTTCTATGCAATGCATTAGACTGTATTAACGACCGCGCCACCTAGTGGTCAAGCATCCTAGGTGGACTCAATGTTACACTAAAAAAAAAAGAAAGAAACTTTTAAAGTACAAAAAAAAGTATTAAAAGTTCAAATCACCCCCCCTTTTCCCATTTTACAAATAAAAACAATAAAATAAAAAAGTTACAAATATTTGGTATCGCCGCGTCCGAAAAAGTCCGATCTATAAAAATATAACATCATTTATCCCGTATGCTGAACACTGTAGAAGAAAAAAAATTCCAAACGTAAAAATTGCGATTTTTGGTCATTTTACGTCACTCAAAAAATGGAATAAAAGTGATCAAAAAAGTCACATGCATTCCAAACTGCTAGTGATAAAAAGTACACTTCAGCCCGCAAAAAAATGCCCCCTCACTGACGTCCATAGGTGTTGGTACAAAAAAGTTATTGGTCGCACAGCGCCGAGCGGGGAGGAGCGACAGAATCCACTGTTCTCTATGAGAGCAGTGGATTACCGTAATGACAGGACGGAGTGGCGCCGTACTGCAGCGCAAATCCGCGCGGAGTTCGGCCATCGTTCACACGGCTTTTATTTGGGCACGGATTGGCGCCGAACTCCGCGCCGGATTTGCGCTGCAGTACGGCGCCACTCCGTCCCTGTCATTACGGTAATCCACTGCTCTCATAGAGAACAGTGGATTACCGTAATGACAGGGACGGATTGGCGCCGTACTGAAGCGCAAATCCGGCGCGGAGTACGGCGCCAATCCGTGCCCAAATAAGCCGTGTGAACGAGGCCTAAGGGGTTAATAAATAGTTCAGCAACTTTTTTGGATGACGTGGTAACTCCCTTAATGGAACAAGATGGCACATTTTACTGAAACGGTCCACTACCACCCAAATAACAGATTTGCCCTCCGAGGTAGGAAGGTCAGTCATAAAATCCATGGAGATGTGGGTCCACGGATGTTCAGGTAGAGGGCAAAGTTCACCAGGAGGACGAGTTCTGGGAAGCTTTGCCCGAGCGCAGTTTTCACAAGATGCCACATAGGCCTCCACATCACGAGATATCAAAGGCCACCAAAGACATGAGGAATAAGTCTTTTTGTGCCAGACACTCCAGAATGTCCATATAAAATAGATAGAATCATGAAATTCTTTTAATAATCATAGCCGGAACTGAGTGGGGACAAAGACTCTAGAAGCAGGACAATTAGCGAGTTTCATACCCTGATGGGTCTTAATCTCAGTGGCTAAATCAGGGGAAATAGCTGAGACAACCGTCTCCTTCGGAAAGATAGGTCCTGGATCCTCCTGGGATGCATGGCTGGCATAGAAGCTTCTAGATAGCGCATCGGCTTTAACATTCTTAGAACCTGGTCTGTAAGTAACAACGAAGTTAAGGCGAGTAAAAGAATATTGCCCACCGTGCCTGACGTGGATCCAGCCTTTTAGCATTTTCTAAAGATGTAAGGTTCTTATTATAAGTAAGGACTGTTCTGTGCACCTTCAATGTAGTGGCGCCATTCCTCGAAGGCCCACTTAATAGCAAACAACTCACGATTCCCAACATCATAGTTCCTTTCAGCCGAGGAAAATGTACGCGAAAAGAAGGCACAGGGGCAAAGGTTAGTCATAGTAGTGGACCCCTGAGACAGGACAGAGACAAGTATGAGATCTTAACTGGGAGAAGCAATTTTTTGGATACAATAGGAAATACCTGTTCGCCTAGGTGACCTTCTTGCAAATCACCTGTGTGCTGGAGTTTTCCGGCCTGGTCTTCCTTTTGGAGCACTCCCGGACGACGTCCATCTTTGCCATGTCTTCTATGTTATCCCTTGAAATGATATTAATATTTACAAAAATGTGAGGGGTGTACTGACTTATCATTAATAAATACATAGCATAAAAGAAGACCTAGTACTGAGCCTTGGGATCACCACTTCTAATCAGGGACCATTCAGAGTCGGAGTCCTTTACGACCACTCTGCATACGATCCGATAGCCAGTTTTCAATTCAGTTACACACGGTTATTTCTAACCCAATAGATGCTAATGAGGGACAGTGTCAAACACCTTTGCATTCTAAAAACATTATATCCACAGCTGCCCCTCTATCCAGACTTCTACTCACCTCTTTATACATACAGATCAGGTTGACCTGACGACTCCTGTCCTTAGTAAAACCATGCTGGCAATCACTTATAATATAATAGTCAGCCACATATTCCTGTATATGGTCCCTTATGAGCCCCTCAAACAGTTTTCCCACAATAGATGTTAAACTCACTGGCCTATAATTTCCTAGGCAAGACTTTACAACCCTGTTTGAAGATGGGAGCCACATTTGCCTTGCACCAGTTTCCTGGTACTATACCGGTCACCAGAGAATCTATAAATATCATGTTCAGGGATCAATAATTAACTAAAGTGAGCTGTTTTTAGAACTCTTGGGTGTAGGCCATTTGGGCCTGGAGCTTTTTTTACATGTTTTTTTTTTAACCTGGCTTTGACTATTTCTACACTCAACTAAATTATTATAACAGTTGATGTATTAACAACACTGGCATCACCCACATCCGCTACCTTTTCCTTTTTTTGGATCTACAGAGCAGAACAACCCATTGAATAGCCCTGCCTCCCCTGATCCCCAGTGACCAGCTACCCATTACTGTTTAATTAAGGCACTTTCATGCTCAGACTTTTTTTTTTGCATTTATATGTTCAAATAATTTCTTGGGGTTTGTTTTGCTGTCCTTGGCCATCTGCCTTTCATTTTGTATTTTAGCTGTTTTAAATAGCTTTTTACAGATTTTATTAAGCTCTTTGTAATTTTCAAATGCTAAAGCTGACCCTCTAAAAAATTTTCCCTAAATCCCCTTTTTTAAATTTAAATTGGGTCCTTTTTTTAAAACAAAAGGGGAAAAAACCCATTTTTGGTTTTAAATTTTTAAATCACCTATACTTATACCTATGGGAATACAAAATTGCCAAAAAAGTATAGTTAAAACCCTTCCCCTTTTTGGCTTCAATACTTTTAATTGGTTTGTAGCTGCCCCCCAACTAACCGTTTGTGTGCTGCCCTCAATAAGGAGAAATTGGCCTTTTTAAAATTAAATGTTTTTGCCCTCCCAGTTTGTTTTGTTTCTTAAAACCTTGGTAACAGTATAGATTATTTTTGTCTAAATAATCTATACTGTTACCAAGGTTTTCAGAAACCGCGACTGCTCGAACAAGTTCTGCTTTGTTACAAATTACCAAATCCAACAAGGCATCACTTTTAGTAGTATCTTCCACAAACAATCCCATTAAATAACCTTTAACCGGTTGAGGAACTTTCTCCCCTTTGCAGTTCCATTCAGGTGAGTTTATTTGAAGAAAACAAAATTGTACCCTAAAAAAAAATCAGCCCCCTGCCAAAAAAACCAAAACCCTTCTGCCCCTACAACCAAGAAAATTTAAACCCAAGAACCCCTTAAAACCCCATTTCCTTTGGGGGGTTTTTTTTTGGCACCAAAAGAGACTAAAAAACCATTTTGTTTGAGGTGGGTCCCTTTTCAAAAAAAACCCCCCTTCCTTGGGTTATAAAAAATCCCCAAAAAACCACTGTCTTTTCCACTTGCTAATTTTGGGGCTTTTTCCCTGGCTGAAAGAAGAGCATGTCCACCCGGGTTTTTTTTCAGAACTGAAGCCCTTGCTTTAAACCCCACAACTTAACAATCTTTGCCCAGAAGGGGGATTCCTAGCCATCCCTAAAATCAGATTGTTTTTTTCCCCGTGCTCGCCGGCCTCCTCAAATTTCCCCTACCCCCAAGGGACATAATTTTCTCCCCCTGGGTTTATTTTCTTTTTCCCCTTTAAGCCCACATACCTGAAATGAATTTGGGGGATTTTTCCCAGCATTTGCTGGAGTGGTCCAGGATCCGGCCCCGGGAAAGGGTGATTTTCCCTGGGCGGGGCCCCCGTTGACGAAGGGGTTCCCCGGTATAAACCCCGAAACTGCCTGAAAGTCCAGGGTCCCCCTTCAACACCTCCCCCCCCCCCAAGGTTTGGCCTTTTAATTTCCACCACCACCATTTTTCAGGGGGACCCAGTTGCAGCTTGGGGGGTCCGAGGCCAAAGGGAAGGGGCCCCAAAAGCCAGGACAAAAATTTTGGCTGCAACTGAGATCTGCCCTGGGGAACTGGTACCAAAAAGCAAAACCCCCCCAAAACCCCCCCCCCCCCCCCCCTTTTTTTATTTAAAAATTAAACCCTCCAAAATTTACAAATAAAGTGGCCCGGGGTCACCCCAGAGGGACTGGAGGCTCCCATGTAAGCAGCAGCCTGGTAGGCCTCAGAAGCCTGAGGCTAAATTTGTGGCTGTTTAGGGAGACCCGTCTTTATTGGGCCCAGCCCCAATATTTAAAAACCCCAGCCATCTAAGCAGCTTTTAAAGACACCTAGGACTTCATCAAAAGTGGGGGTGGGCCCCAACCCAGGCCCCATGAGAAATTTCTGGCTCTGGCCTGGATTTTCTTTAACCCCTTTTTGGGTCTTAAACCCTGTTAGTTTCCCTCGCTTTCTATTTAGGAAATTCCCAAAGCACAAATAAATCAGTTTCCTGAGAGGCTGGGGGGTTCCCTTTTCCCCTTTACAAAAGAATCAGCCCCTGCCCCTTTTTCTCCCTAAATACTTTAGGGCGTTACCTTACAACTGTAAAATACCTTTTTTCCCCCGGGAACAACGCCACAAATTTTCAAAATGCCCCCCCCCCCCCCCATCCCTTTTGTGCTAATTTTTTGATTTTGGGACATAAGGCTTCCTTATCTCAATTATCCCACCTTTTCCCTTTAAAGCAAACCCGCGGGACTTAATTTTCCCTTGGGTTTCCTCCAACAACCAAACCCCGCCTTTATAATTTTTTATCTTTTTCCCCTTAATTTTTCAATTTTAAAAACCCCCAGATTTGCGCTGGGCCCCAGGGCTAGGGTTCCCAAATGAGTTTAGGGACTTACAGTGAATACCTTTTTTTTATTATTTTTTTTATCCATCTGCGGGAAACTACTATCTCCCTTTTAAATATGGCTCCCCCCAAAAAGCAAGAGACTTGTTTTATCCCCGAAAAAAGTTGGAAAAACAATTATGCCCAAAATGGGGGGCCGCTGACACTAACAAACCCCCACCTTTGGCTTCCACTTCTGCTGAAGATCCCCCCACTTAAAGTTCTGGAAGGGAAATTTAAAAGTGAAACTACCCTCTCCCCAAATCAGGAAGGGGTTAAAAAAAAACTTTTTTCTGCTGGGCCAGGGGCCCCTCCAGGTTCTCCCGGGGGAGAATTAAATGAAGTGGGGGAACATGGTGTGAGCGAAAAAGAAGACAGAGCCCCCTCCCTTTGGGTGCCCAAAAAATCCGATCTCACCACGAAAAATTTAAACACTTAAATTTAGAATGCGATGAAACCCGCAAAATAGCTCCGACGCGCAAAACTCAGGGAGGGAATCCATCCAGAATTTCCTTTCCCAGAGGCCCGTTTTTTGATTTTTTCACCTTTTGGGAAAGAAACGCTTTTTCCCCCTCATGTTTTGCCATTGAGAGGGCACATTGGATTTAAACCCAAACCCCCCGCCCCTGGGATATTGATGGTCTTCCCCCCCTTATTTTGTGCTAAAAACAGTTAGATGTTTTTTCTTTTTTATATTTTATCTCATTTTTATACCGCACAATTGTATTTGTTTATTTTCCTTTTTCTAACCTTTTAATAAAAGGGTTTCTTTGGTCCAAAAACCTCTTTGGGGCCGTCCTTCCTTTTTGGGGCCCCTTCCTAAGTTTAAAGTGTTTTTTCAAAACATTTAAAATGTTTGGGATGGGTTTCTCGATAGTTCAGGAAAAGGGGCCTCAAGGGTTTTTTTAAGGGTTGGGGTTTGTGGGAATGTTTATTTTTTCCATGTCCCCCTGTGGGAATTACCACTATTAAAATTTGCGGGGGAAAATTTCCTCCTCCCTCTTTTTTGTTTTTTCTCCCCTTTCTATAAAAAAATTTTTTTAAAACAACATAAATGGGGGGTTCAAAAAGCCTTTCTTGGAATGTTAGGGGGTTTAAATGACCCCCAATAAAAAGGGGGTTTTTGGGCCTGAGAAAAACTCTGTTTTCCCTTTTTTGTTGAGGTGTTTTTGCTTTCCTAGAACAAATTTTTAGAAAAGGCAGGAGGCACCCCCACAAAAAAAACATGGCTGGGTTGTCTTTTTCCCCCTCAACTGTTTATGGGCCCAAAGGGGAAATTTTTCAATTTTTATAAGGAAAATCCCTACAAAATTTTTTTTTTGAGGGAAAAAGAGGCGACCGCCTGGGGAAGGGGTCATTTTTAAAAAATTTCCCTTTGTCCAAGGTTAAACCACTTTAACCAAATAGTTTGATTTTATATAATTTCCCCCACCCTTTCCCCTTTCCCCCGGGGAAACCGGTTAACCCCCCAAACCAACCCCCACCAAATTAAGAATAAAATTTGAAAAAGGCTGAACCCAAAACCCTAAACCCCCCAGCCCCAATTTTAAAAACAGTGTTTTCCCCCGGGAAGGCAAAACCCCCCTTTGGGAAATCCTTTTCCCCTTTGGGCCCCAAAAAAAACCCCCCATCCAAACCCCCAAACCAAAAAAATCCCCCGGATCCCAAACCTTTCCCCCAAAAAACCCCGGCCCCCATTAACCCAAAAAAACAAACAACCCCCCAAAAATTTAACCCACCCTTCCCAGGGGCCCCACCCTAACAACCCAATAAAAAACAAATTGAGCCCCAATTCAAAAACCCCCAAAAACCCCGTTAATTATCTTTTCCCCAAAACCCCGCCCTCGGCAGGAGTTCCCCCCAATTTTCCCACGGGTCAAAAATTTAAAAAACCCTTTCCCATTTTTTTTGGGAGAAACAATTTTTTTCTTTTCCCCTTGGTGTTAAAAAAGGGTGTCCATTCCAGTCCTCAAACCCCAAACCCGTTTTTTTTAAACCAAACACCCCCGGCCAATTTTTAGTTTTCCTCAACCCCTTGTTTTGATACACTTTTAAGATTCCCCTCTTTGTCTGGGTAACCTACCATTTGGTTTACTAGCTGAGGTTGGATTTTATCTTTTTTTTTTACCCGAGGGGTAGTTAAATTTTTTAAAAATTTTAACACGGGTAGAACTGCGATACATAAACATTATCCTGGTACGTGATTTATATAATGTTATAATTGGATTTATGTAAAGTACTTTTAATTTTCAGTACAAACCCTTTTTTGGGGATTTTGGGTTTTTTTTAAAAATTTTAAAATTTTACATTTAACAAATAAGGGCTTTTTTTCAAGAAATCTTTTGAAACCCTTTTTAAAAAGGTAAAAAAACCCCGTTTTTTTTTTTACCCCCCCGGGTAACTGCATCCCCAGAAAAACCCCAACAGCTTTTGCTATTTTTGGAAAACCGTTTTGCAAGCTTTGTGCCACGCGTTTTATGGATCCATTTTCCGGATGCGTTTTGATCTGTGTGTGTTTTCTCTCTCTCTCTCTCTCTCTCTCTCTCTTCTGTGTGTGTCCTCTCTCTCTCTCTCTCTCCTCTTTCGTGCTCGTCTCTTCTCTCTTTCGTGTGTGTTCTCTCTCTCTCTCTCATCAGCTCGGTGTGTCCTCTGAAAACACCCTGGGCCGATCCCCCTTTTGTGCGCCTACCGCACACTCGGCACCAACATGATCAGCCAGCAACGGCACCTCCGATCCCCTGCAGCCACGCTCGCCGACACCTCCGATCCCCAGTGCGCTTTCAGCATGTTAAAGCGGATTACAACTTTAAGCAAATCTCTGCTGGGCTTTGGGATCCACTTTCCACATCGCAAAAGCGGATTCCATTGTTTCCTATAGGGACTTCTGACATGTCATTTCTAGAGACGGATCCGCAAAACACAGCAGAGGAAAGCTCTCAATAGCGCATCGCCGTTCTCTCGTGAAAACAACGATGCGCTTTTGTCACTGACCGCTATGGAAATCACACTGACCATTACTGGATCCGTTTTACGGATCCGTAAAACGGATCACAAAAGCATCGTGTGAACAAGCCCTAAGCATAATTCTGTTATATGCTGCAGTTGCTTCAAAATATTTAACCATATGTACACGTGGGTTTGCTATTACACTGTCTTTTTGACTATTCAGATAGTTGTGATATTCGGAGGATTTGTGTATTTATTTTCTATATTTTCGTTTTATTTTTTTAACACTTCCTGCATTTTCTCGTATTTGTCCCCTTTATACCATTTCAGAGGTTTTAAACATGTCGGGACTTGTGTTGTTGAGGAATTTTTAGTGTGATCCTAGTACCCATAGGGCTAGGTTCCGGACAGAGGCACCCTTTTCGGGGCGATTACCCTGTTTTTCTATAGGGAGTGGTGAGATATTAGATAGCTTTCCAGGGTCATGTAGGGACAGATTATATTATCTCTCCTCTTTTCCCTATTCATTTAGATTTTTTTCCTCCATTTTTTTTGTGTGGTCTGTTATTTTGATATTTCCTGCAGCAGATTTTCTTTGTCCAGTAGTCATATATTTTAAATGTTTTTTGTTTAACAGGTTTTATTTATGATAATTTTCATGAGAAAGTACAAATCACATTACAAAACGCATTAAAACATCACACATTCACAGAAGTACTACAGTAATTTTCCATACAAAAGATACATTAAGTATATACAGTATCCAGTCATATAGCAGTTTTTATGTAGATTATACCAAATATCAGTTGTTTCCAAGGGACTATAATAATCCTATTAGAGCCATAGAGAACGAACAGATCTCCATATAACTAATTGCAAGTTGTGAGGACATAGGGTATTACTCAAGTATTTGTGTATGGTAATCCTGGATCATGTCATCTGTAAATACTTCTGTTACAAACTTGTAAACACCATTCAGTCAGACAGTCATACTCATCGATCCCTGATCTGTCACACCCATCCATAGTCATTCACACAGTTTGCGCTGTAATCCAGTTACTCCAAACCATCGAAAATCACTTGGGGATACCCTTGGCGGCATAAGTGGTCTTATACCTAGATAGTTCCGCATTTACTAGTGGTTTCCGGTGTTCTAAAGTAGGGACCTTGGGAGGTTTCCAATTCAGAAGAATGGTTTTTCTAGCATAAAAAAGCAGAAGTAGATAAAAAGTGCGTTCTCTTTTGCTGAGGACAAGGTCTTCCACTATGCCCAAGAGGCTATTGTCAGACGAACATACGTTGGGGAAACCAAGTCTTTGATTTAAAAATTTATGAATCTCCCCCCAATAGTTCTGTAAGAACTGGCAGTCCCACACCATGTGGATAAACGTGCCCCTCTCCTCACCACATCTAGTACAGACGGCAGAAAGTAGACAATGCATTTGATAAAGTCTAACTGGTGTGAAATAGACCCTATGCATACATTTGATTTGGAGTAGTTGATCTCTGGCACTTAAAACTGACAGGCGCCAGGAGGATTTTAATTTGGAAAGTGCCTCATTAGGTAGGCATGGAATATCTCGTTGCCATTTCACAAAGGAGGTCGCTAAGGGGGAGGTCTGGTAACCCATGATGGCTTTATATATAGAGGAAACCGGTTTACGGAGGACATTTTTCCTGAGGACCGCCTCCAGATGTCCACATTCAAGTTGGACCTGTGTCACACCAAATTGCATCATACACGTGTGCCTCGGTTGCAAGTACCTAAAAAAGGACCCCATTGTTAAATTAAACTGACGTTGCATTTCTGTGAAGGTCAGGAAATTACCCTCCTCATACAATTGGGTAAGGTATCTCACTCCCCGGGTTGCCCAGAACCCATACTCCGGTAACTCTAGTAATTCTGGCAAATTCCTGTTACACCACAAAGGAATAACAGGGGACCAGGCATCAATTTCATCCTTATGGCCATAAGGGTGAATAAAGGTTTTCCAAGAGTGCACCGCTGCGCTCATCAGTGATGTATAGCAATATTGCACACAGTTGCCCTCTCTATACAGCAATTTGGAGAGCCCTTCAAAAGACCCCACCAAAGCTGCCTCCAAAGTAATAGAAGGATTGTTCTCACTATCTCTAAACCATTGAGAGATATGCGCGAGTTGGACGGCCACATAGTAGACATATAAGTCTGGAAAAACAAGTCTACCTCTGTCATACGGGGCTTTAAGGGCAGCCGTATTTAAACGCGGAGCAGCACCCCCCACAAGAAAGAAAAAAACAATTTGTCTAGTAGCGCAAAGTGGGACTTAGGGAGGATAGCCGGCGCTGCACAGTACAGATGCAAAAGCTTAGGTAACATCACCATTTTTATTATATTTACTCTCCCAATGAGATACAATAGAAGACCGGCCCACGCCTTCAGCCTATTCCACCTTCCGCACCACCGGTTGAATGTTTAGCTCGTTAAACTTACAAATATCTTTATGTATTACAATCCCTAGATATTTGAAGTGTGTGACTACCTGCAATTTAGATATGGGGGTAACTGTTGCCAGGTCAATTTCATCCAGTGGAAACGGTGTCGATTTTCCCCAATTTACTCGTAAACCCGAGTACTCCCCAAAAGTATCCACCGTCTCCAGTAGGCACTCCAACGAGGTCCCAGGATCTCCCAAATACACCAGCATATCGTCTGCGTATAGGGAAAGTTTTTCCTCGATCCCCGAGATAGACCATCCTTGTATACACCTATGTTGGTTTATCATGATGGCCAGAGGTTCCATAATGAGGGCATATATTTTAAATGTTACAATAAATATTCTTATGACACTTTTCCCTTTTTGGAGGTATGTAGAGGACGCCTCCTTGTTCTCGATACAATCCTGAGTATAAATAGATCTTGGGAGAGATCTCTATATTGACCCTTAATATATGTAACATAATTATTGTGCCCCCCCCCCCCACCCCGAAGCCATCTTCTCCAAACTAAATAACCCTAATCTTGCTAATCTTTCTGGTTATTGCAGTCCATCAAGTCCTTTTCTTATTTTTGTTGCCCGTCTGTGCACTAGTGCCCGAAACTGTACACAATATTCCATGTGTGGTCTGACCAGTGACTTGTATAATGGTAGAATGATGTTCTCATCATGTGCATCTATGCCCCCTTTTTTTTACCCATAAACTTTTTATTGGTAGATATAAAGTAGTACAAAACAGAATTCAGTATATGTCATTGTAAAGCTCTGTTCACACGGCTTAAACTGGGACGTATCTGGCCCATCTTTCGCGAGCTGTACTGCGCTAAATACGGGGCGAGATACGTCCCAGTCATTATGGTAATCCACAGATCTCATAGAGCTCGGACAATACGCCGCAGGGAGAGATAAGTGACGTCAATTATTCACGACGTATACACGCCGTGAATAATGAATGTCTATGGGGCTGGCTGGCTGGCGGGCTGCCCCCCGCCCCCGAGCACACGGCGTAATTGTGGGCGAAATACGTCCCGCAATTATTGCCGTGTGAACATAGCCTTAGACCACCTCCCAAATCCATCTCCAGATTCAGAACAGTAAACATCCATTACAATCACATAACAATGCAATATTAATAACAGTCAGTTCCTTTCATAATAAAAATTGTACCTGGCTGTCGGACAGCCTCCATCCACACAACTTCCATAGACGCAATCCCAGGAACCTCTAAACCGAGATCCCAACACCCTATGCCTAACTAAGTTGGTGAAGCAAGACCAGAAGTATCCAGCCATTTAGCGCATATTTTATTATACTTAAGTTTGGCTCCTCTCTTAAAATACACTCCTCTTTCCAAAGCAATCAGCCAGTTCACTTTATTTACAAACTCCTGTGCTGACGGGGGTTCTGCATCCAGCCAGTTTGACGCTATTAACTTCCTTGCCTTAAATAAAAGCCTAGATATCGCTTTTTTCTCAGCCTCTGAAACAGTTAGTCTCCTACGTATCCCAAAATGCAAACCAACAGATTCATCTCCATGGTAATTTGAAAAATTCGCTTGATCAATTGCACAATAAAAATCCAATATTGATCTAGTTTAGGGCAATGCCAGAAGATATGCATCAAAGAGGCCGAGTGTACATGACACCTATTACACAGAGGAGAGTCTCTAATTCCAATTTTATGCAGGAATAGAGGAGTTCTGTAAACTCAATGTACTAAAAATTTTAATTGAGAGATTCGATGCTGTTCACTCACTGAAATCAATGGTATGGTCCTCAGTATCTCCTCTCCTACCTACTACGTACATCTATTGGGTTTCTAGAAAAAAAGTTTCCCAATAAAAGTTTATATAAAGGGGATATTAGTCCCTTTGTTGTTTTGATGTTCTTGACTATTGGAATAAACTTGGCATTATATCGAATTGTGTCTGATTTTTCTGCATTATAAGCAAGCCTAAGCTGTAAGTATTTGTATAGCTGCGTATGCGGTAAAGCAAATTCCATTTGCAATTGCTGAAAACTTTTTAAGCACCCCCTGATCTGTAAGCAGTTGAGAGACATATTGAAGGCCCCTATAGCTGCCCATGACTCGAATCCCTGGAGCAAAAAAAGTTCGGACAACCTGGGGTATTCCAAATCTCGGTATAGGATGTGCAGCCCTGAAGCCCAAATCCACCCGTAATTTCCACCACAGCTTATGCATCAAATACAAAGTTGGAAACTTTTTGGAGTACAGTAAAAAAAGTTTTCGCCTCCAATTTACCATTCGGGCCGATTCACACGTGCAGCGGGGGCAGCGCGTGGGGCCGGCGAGCTGCCGGCCCCATAGACATTCATTATTCACTACATTGATAATTGCCATGTCACTTTCTCCCCGCTCAGCGTATTCGCCGAGTGGGGAGAGGAGATGGAATCCATAGTTCTATATGAGAACTATAGGATGGATTTCAGCCGTATTGGAGCGCAAATACGGCGCTCAATACGGCTGAAATCCGTCCTAGAATAAGCCCTGTGAACGAGCCCGAAAGATTGGGAGAATCACAATGGTGGCATAATAGTTTCCAGTTTAAGTCCTTATCCCCCTCCCCATCCCAATCTCATATATTGCAGTTGTGCTGCCAAGAAGTAAACTGCTGAAGTAGGAATTGCCAACCCCCCCCTCATCCTTTGCCAGTTGCAGAGTTTCAAGCTTTATCCGGGCAGGTGTCCTGCTCCAAATAAGGGCTCTAAAATAGTATTGACTTTAAAAAAGAATCTCTGGGGGAGCCAGATTGGAGAGTTAATGTAAGGAGGTACAACAACTTGGGGCATCCAAATTCATTTTGATCTTCCGTTTACGATAATTGGAAATTTACGGCAGAATCCAATTTATTTTTAATTTAACAAGCAAGGACCAGATTCAACCGGCCCAAAATTCCTGTAAATTCAAATAACTATTTATACCCAGGTACGGAAAGAATGGAACTAGAAGTGGTATACTCCGGGAGAGAAATTATCCAGGGAACCTGGCATAATAACAGACTTCCCCCAATTATTTTCACCCAATAGGCCCACCATACCCTTTTAATGTTTATTGCCTCTGGCAAGGAGCCGCCGGTATTAGATAAAAAAAAGGAGGATATCATCAGCGTATAAGGCTATTTTGTCCTCCAGCCTCCCTCTCCTAAAGCTTTCAATATGGGAGTTTGCTCTAATCGGAGCTGCTAACGGCTCAATTGCCAGGGCAAATAGCAATAGAGACAAAGGGCATCCCTGCCTCGTTCCCCTTCGCAAATCAAACGTCTCTGATTGTATATTATTGGACTGCACCTTAGCCTTGGGATCAGTATAAAACAGTTTAATCCAGGATATACATTTTTGGCCAAAACCCAATTTATGTAAAACCGCCCATAAAAAATTCCCAATCCACACTATCGAAGGCCTTAGCAGCATCTAAAGAACAAATTGACCTAGCCCCAGCGTTATCAACAGGAAGCTGCAGGTTCAGGTACAGTCTCTGTAAATTATTGGACGTATCCCTCTGTGGTATAAAACCCGCCTGATTAGGATGCACGAGATCTGATACCACCGCAGTTAGTCTGTTCACAAACGCTTTAGCTAGTATTTTGGTATCCACTGGAATTAGAGAAATGGGCCTGCATTACTCAGGGAGTAATGGATCTTTATCAGGTTTTAATGACACTATTACTGCCTCTTGCATTGAAGCAGGTAACCTGCCCTGTGTCTCTGATACTAAAAAAAACCTCCACAATTTTAGGTAACAACACCTTCCCAAACTGCTGATATATCTCTGTGGGCCAATCCACCCAAAACCCCTGGTGACTTATTATTTGCCAAAGTCTTAACTGCCACCTGCAGTTCCTCTCGACGTAGAGGAGCATCCAACGCCTCTCGCTGTTCTGCACTTACCATGGGAAGATCTATACCCCTTAAATATTGTTGAATCTGAGAAGGGGAAACCTCAAGTCTTGATGTGTATAAGTGTTTATAAAAATCCCCCAATATTCCCAAAACACCCAAGGGTTCTGTCATTAAGGCGCCTGAGGCATGTCGCAGAGCTGGTATAAGACTGGAGCCCCTCTGGAAATTAATGATAGCGGCTAAGTAACACCCTGCCTGCTCCCCTTCACCAAAATAAGTTTGCTTTTTAAAAAATCGTTTATTTTCAGCAGACTCTAATAGAAATGTATTCAGCATATCCCGCGCCTGACTCAGTTCCTCCCCGAATCGATCCTCAGCAGCATTTACTTGCTCACGGATAGTTTTTTCTAGCTGCCCCCCTTTTAACCTTCATGGTGCTACTGTCCCGGGTCAGCCCCCCTCTGAGGTACGCCTTCATAGTGTCCAACACTATTCTGATCAGAGCTGAGTCCACATTCATCTGAAATAATTCCTCCAAATCTGACGCCAATTTAACTGTCTCCATTAGGGGCAGCCAAAGAGCATTAAATCTCCACTGCCTCATATTTCGTATTGATAAATCAGGAGTTTTAATCTGTATCAGCATTAGCGAATGATCAGAAATGGACCGTGTAAGATACTCAGTTTTAGTTACCATTAGACACAGCCGCTGATTACGCAAAGCCATTTCTATTCTAGACAACGTGTTATTATACGTACTAGAATAACATGAATAGTGAAACTCATTAGGGTGTTTAGCACGCCAGATGTCTACAAGTTCCAAATCTCCAATCATGTGTCCAAATGGAGTCAATGCTGAGGGTAGTAGTACATTATTTGCTGATAATTTATCCCAATGTGGGTCCACAACATTATTAAAATCCCCCATAATAAGAACTGGGACATCAGGATAACCATCAACAAAGTTAAGCACTGCTTTAAAGGTTCTACAATTATAAGGCGGAGGTATGTAAATCTTTACCAAAACAACTGTACAAGTGTATATTTTACAGTATACACAGATATATCTCCCATCCCCATCTCTCTCACTCGCCAGACATTCAAAAGGAATAGATTTGAGTCAAAATAATAACCCCTCTAGAATAATTACTATGTCGAGAATGACGCGCCCAACCCATCCATGCCCTTTTAAGCCATTGTACTGTATCTGACACCAAATGTGTCTCTTGAATAAACAGTATAGCCGGCTGATACTGGGAAAGAAAATTTAACATAGCATATCTTTTGTTTGGGTCACTGAGTCCCTTGACATTCCAGATTAGTTTTATCTTATCCGTCATCTACCCTTCTGTGTCCATTAAGTGACCAAGTAACTTTAACTGCCAATATAATGGATGGAAGCCGCCCGACCTGCCTCACAAAGTAAGCAAGAACATTCTGGAGACAGATAAAGCCTCCCCCCTTCAGAAGTAAACATGTAAACCAACAATTGTAAAAAATTACAAAATACAAGAAATTAAAAATGTGCAAAATTTGTAAACAGGCCTAAAATGGGCTCAAATGCTCCATACAACCGGAAGTGAAGGCAACAGTTAACTGCATAGAACAACATTAACAGTTCTTCTCCAACCTCCTCCCGCTCCTAAAAATGTATTTTAATATGAAACATATAACCGGGTTGGAGCAGGATGAAAAAATAAAGCAAGGAAATCAGAGAGGGGAATTGAAGAAAATGTGTACAGTGGTGATCACTTATCTCCCCCGGAGTCCTCAGAAAGCTGCGCTTTGATGGAGGATTCATTCTGGTTGATCCACTGCATAGCGTCTCTTGGAGTTTCAAAGAAGAAAGCGCAGAGTTTTAACCCACCCACTCGAGTCTCACTGGGAATATCATGGTGTATTGCGCCCAGAGCCGCCTCTTGACATCCTGGAACTGCGCTCTTCTTTTTTGAACCTCTGTAGAGAAATCCGGATAGAAGGAGATCCGACAGCCGTCCACCATGACGTCTTGCTGAAGGGTGCTTTGCACAGTATAGGTGTCTCTACTTTTTAAATGCAGCAGCTTAACCAGCACTTAACTAGGCGGAGGCCCCCTGGGGGTAATGGGCGCATTGGGACCCTATGCGCCCTCTCAAATGCAAACAAGAAGTAAAGGAGTCCTTTTCCAATATTAATGACCAGGTCTCAAGGAACTCTGAATGGGTTAGGGCCCCCGCTTTTTCAGGCACTTTCCCCCAAAAGCAACGCACATTTGGTTTTTCTGCGGGAACGATTGTCCAGGTCATCCGTCTTGGCGAGTGGTGCCTTAATCATCTGAGAATGCGACTCAGTCCCGCTGCAAAGGATTGAATTGATCCTCCAGATCACCAATTCTGGTTTCAGCAGCTTTGAGCCGCTCAGCATATCGCTGCATGTCATGCCGCATAATATTGATATCCTCTTTAAGACCACCAACTTGTGTAGTCAGGGTGGATAAAGCAGTATGGCATTGGTGCACATCTCTTAGTGTAGGTTCTCTGTATCCTGCTGTGCTTGTGAACTAGGAGTGACCTGTGTGTTTTAGGTCTGTCTCCTGTATGCATGCTAGCACTTACCTCTCCCCCTGCTCCTTGCCTGTCTGTCACAGCTGCTGTATGCTGATGCATACAACAGCTGATGTGTCCAGCACCCTGCTGTTGCTTACTGGGAGACTCCAGGAAGATGTGGAAGGGTTGTGGGCATACTGGGCTAACTTAGCCAGTGTCCCCTGCGGTACCTCTGCTTGCTTCCCCGCTGTTTTTGCAGTGCCACGCGGTCTCTGAGCTCCTTGTTCAGTCCCACTCTCCACTTTCGGCGGCTCCTTTTGCGGCGGGTCATCGCACTGCAGCTCTGGAAAGTGACCGGAATACTCCGGTGAGTATGAGAAACAGCTTTGCTTGTTGTCCACGGAGTTTGAAAGTGCTATGCCTGCTCCAACACAGGATTAACAGGAGCAGGTGCTAAAGCTCCTCTTAGATGCTGCTGCTCAGTTTACCGGTCAGGCTCCGCCCCCGCATCTATGCCCCTTTTAATGCACGCTATGATCAGGTTTGCCTTGGCAGATGCTACAATTAAGTTTACTGTCCACTAGGATTCCCAAATCCTTCTCCATGTCACTTTTCCCAGCATTTTTCCAACAAGTCATCATGGAATGGATTTTTCCTTCCCATGTGCATAACCTTGCATTTATCTGTGTTAAACTTCATCTGCGTCTTCTCTGTCCAGATCTCCAGCTTTCCAGATCCCTTTGTAATAAAACATTGTACTCTATTGTGGTGTTAACTTTACAGTGCATGGTATCATTTTTAAAGATTCATATTCTACTGTGCAATCCATGTGTAAGATCATTAATGAATATATTAAAGAGAATAGAGCCCAATACTAACCTGTGTGGTACCCAATAGTAACAGGAATCCAGAGTATGTACCATTAATCACCACCCTTGTTTTCTATCACTGAGCCAGTTGCTTACCCACTTGCAAACATTTTCCTCCAGTCAAAGCATTCTCATTTAACTTACCAACCTTTTATGTTTCACAGTATCAAATGCTTTAGAAAAATGTAGCTATGTTACATCCAGTGTCTCACCCCGGTCCAGTCTAGAACTGACCTCCTCATAAAAGCTGATGAGATTAGTTTGACAGGACAAATCCTTCATAAACCCATGCTGGAACGGCGTTATACATTTATTTTCAGTGAGCTACTCTTGTATAGCATCTTTTAGAAAACCTTAAAATATTTTATCTACAACAGTGGTTATATTTACTGGTCTGTAGTTTCCAGGATCACTGGAATACAGCAGTGTATTTGGTAATAACTTTTGTTCCCCTTTTACCTACATGTTTAAAGCTAGTCAGTATGGTGAGAATACCCCTTTAAGGCACATAGAGCTAAACTGCAGTAAAAGCAGTTTCTTCTTAAAATATTCTGTACTTAGCATGCACCTTTGTCTCCCACAGCTTATTCACAATGGGGATCTTGAAGAAAATGGATTTGGGTTTTCACAATTAATAGAACACCATGAACCTGATTCAGATATCCGTAAGTTAAACTGGGAAGTTGAGATTCGCTATGCTTGTAGATGTCTTCTTTAAGCACATCACTATTATGGATATGAAGGTTGTACAGAACTGTAATATGACACATATAGATGTTGGTTTTGTACACATGTTGCATTCAAAACTGCATGTAGAAAATACGTGCAGTTTTTTTCAAGGCCTAGTTCACATCTGCGGTGGAGGTTCCATGCAGGTACTGGAGAGAGGTCATGTTCCACCTATTTACATCACCGCTCGAAAGGTAACCGCTCCAAACGTTATTGTAAATAGGGGCACAGTGGCTACATTGCCAACGTGAACAGTGAATGGGACATCACATCCAGGAAGTGGCAACAGTGCTGGAACGAGCGCTTTTAAAAAAGGCGAAATGTGTTCCCCTAGTTGCAGTCTTCTGTGTGGAATACACTATTACATTTTGTCTGATTTGTGTCATCCTTGCTTTACATTTTTCTTGCATGCAGCTAAAGCAATTTGAATCAAGTTGGTACAGCAAGTAATGCTGCATATTGCAGTTACATAATAATCAAAGCAGTATAATGCCCATATCAACCAATCCGAGCGGCCGTTTAATTTCATATAGTCTTCTGAGACAATGAAAGGGGTGCTCCAATTGGTTGCTATGGGCAACAAAGTGAGTTTTAGACCTAGACAGTTTTCATACATGTGGCCCTTGGTGTAGATTTCTGGTACAAGTCTTTCCATTAACACTTGATACAAAAATAGGCTTCACATTTACACTTAGACTATGGTGTTCTTCCCAAGGAGAGATGTTCCCCTTTCTAAAAATATTCTGTCTTTTTTTAAGTCATTTTTTGTACATTTTTCTTATTCCAGAAAATGGGCCATATTTAGCAATCATCGAACAACCGAAACAGGTGAGTACATTAGGTACCAAAGATGAAGCATGAACAATCTCTGTTGGTTAGAAGTGTAGTGACGTTTTTGACACTTATTTTGGGCAGGAGGACTATGAGCTATGTGATATACAGTGTTATATAATAAAGGAGAAAAGTTAAGGACTGTGATACATAAGGTTATATGATAGAGGAGAGAAGCTGGGCTAGTGTGACATACACTACTCCCAAAAAGAGATATTTGGCTTTTAGTTGAAATTTCAGGATAAATATAAAATTTCGTGATTTTTTATTTAAATCAACTAAATAGACCATCTCTTCCCTTTAGATGCACATGTCCAACTGTTCAGTGTTTTAGTACTTTTTGCAACAACTTGCTGATCTCGAACAAGGAGCTTAGTGGCAAAATTCCCAACAGGCGTTTGATCCCTAAATCGTCCAATAAATTTAGAGGATCAATTTGAATTGGGATTAAAACGGTCCTCATCATGGTGTTCACATTTTGACATCACGAGCCCAAGACAGGGGCAATACCTTGCCATTGCGAGGATTCGAGCAGGCGGAAGAGGCCACTGAGCTTAGAGTGTCATCAGCGGGTTGCAACAGAGAGGCAAAGAAGTGGACATCCTTTGGCTACATCACACACTGACCGCTTCATTGGACATGGTTCACAATTAAGCGGTCATCAATGTGTGATGTAGTCAAAGGATGACCACTTCTTTGCCTTTCTGTGACTCTTCCAGTCTATCTGTATCTCTGATATAACCTGACAGTCTAAGCTCAGTGGTCACTTCCGACCGAGAGCGTCCTGCTTGCAGCCTTGCAATGGCAAGATACTGTTGATCAATTGTAAGATGTTGCCTTGTTCTCATGATGTCAAAATGTGAACAGAAGGATGAGGAGGACTGTTAAAATCCCAATTCAAATTGATCTCCTAAATTTATTGGGCGATTCAGAGATCAAACGCCTGTTCTGAATTTTGCCATTAAGCTCCTTGTTAGAGGTGTGCAAAATGTACTGAAACCTTGAACAGTTGGACATGGGCATTCTAAGGCCATGTTCACACGTCGTTTTTGGACGAGGTTTTCGGAGCTTTTCCTCGCCCAAAACCTTGTCCGAAACGCTTCCAAAATGCCCCCAGTTCATTTAATTGATTCCTATGTAAAACCTCGTCGTAGTTCACGCACAATGAGGTTTTTACACGGTTCTTTGGAAGCAATGAAAAAGTGTCATGTCAATTCTTGAAGCGCGTTGTAGGCGCAGTTCTCGCCACGGTTTTTGTCCTGGCTATTCATTTGTATGGGTGAAAACCTGATCCCAAACCTGATCTAAATCCTGATCAAAGCCTCGTGAAAAACCTCGTCTGAAGAAGCGTGTTTCAGGCGAGGTTTTGATGTGGTTTGGAGGAGGTTTTGGGCGAGGAAACGCTCCCAAAACCTCGTCCAAAAACGCCGTGTGAACATGCCCTAAATGTAAGAGATGGTCTCATTTGAAAAACAATTTCAAGAAATGTTATGCTCATCCTCATATTTCAACTGAAAGCCAAATATCCCTAACTTTTTGTAAGTAGTGTATAAGGTTGTATGACAGAGGGAGGGAAGTGAGCTCTGTGGTATCTAGGTTTATATGATGTGATGCTGAGCTTATAAAATTCCTGCTTACCATGCCCACATACAGTGATTGACAGTTTGCTTACACACTGAAACAGGGAAAGCTGTCAATCGCCGTACAAGGTCAAGTTAAGCAAAACTTTCATTGTCTCTTAATGAGTCCAGTCAGGATGTACTCTGCTTTTTGCTCAGAAATCCCAATTCAAATTACAGTTGTGCTCAAAAGTTTACATACCCCGGCAGAATTTGCTTTCTTGTCCTTTTTTTCAGAGAATATGAATGATAACAAACTTTATTTCCACTCATGATTAGTGGTTGGGTGAAGCCATTTATTGTCAAATTACTGTGTTTTATCTTTTTAAATCATAATGACAACCAAAAACATCCAAATGACCCTGACCAAAAGTTCACATACCCCAGTTCTTAATACCATGTATTGCCCCTCTAACATCATTGACAGCTTGAAGTCTTTTGTGGTAGTTGTGGATGAGGCTCTTTATTTTCTCAGATGGTAGAGCTGCCCATTCTTCTTGGCAAAAAGCCTCCAGTTCCTATAAATTCCTGGGCTGTCTTGCATGAACTGCATGCTTGAGATTTCCCCAGAGATATTGAGGTCAGGAGACTGAGATGTCCACTCCAGAACACATTGTTCTGCTGTAGCCAATGACAGGTCGATTTGGCCTTGTGTTTTGGATCGTTGTCATGTTGGAACGTCCAAGTACATCCGGACTGATGAGTGCAAATTTGCCTCCAGTATTTGCGGAGAACGTGCTGCATTCGTCTTTCCTTTAACTTTGACCAAGTTTACTAATCCACATGTATCGTTGCCTTCCCTTATATCTGACTTGGCCGTATTTGGATCGTGGTCCAACTTTAAAATAAAAATCTCTAAATCTTAGGCCTTATGAATAAATGGAGATTCTACAACCCTTAACCTGCTGGAATCAAATTTCCCTTTTATTTGGCCACATGGTGGACTTACTTATTTAGGAATAAAAATCCCTCTGGACCTCTCCAAATTTGCCTCTTCTAACTTTGAGCCCTTACTTCAAAAAATCCTGAAAGATCTTGACTCCTGGGACAAACGGGACTTCTCCTGGGTTGGTAAAATTAATATTCTCAAAATGACAATCTTACCTCGTATTCTCTATCTTATCCAAACCATTCCAATACACATTAATTCCCCTTTTTGAAAGCGCCTACAGCGAGCTCTTACCTCATTTGTCTGGTCAGGAGGTCACCCCAGATTAGCCTACTCCACACTTATTAGAAGCAAGGACCATGGAGGTTTGGGTCTCCATGATTGGAAACAATATTACTTAGCCACCCCTTGTTCCCATACCCTAGATATAGTGTGCCCTTCTACTGATAGACTCTGGATACGTCTGGCGCATGATGTTTGTCCGTTGGGTTTGGCGGCCTTACCCTGGATCTGGACTCCTTCCATGGCTGACAACGATCTCACCACATTCTCTACCCATCACACTTTGGCCACAATTCACTCCTATAAAGCTAGTTGCTCCCTATCTCTGACAACCCGGTATTCCCACCCGGTTTATCCCCGAACTCATTCCTAGGCAGTTCTAAACACCAGCCACTGAGGTTCCACAACATCCTCTCTAACTCGAACCTCCCATCTTTTAATTCCCTGCCACCTGATCTGCGATCTTCACCTAACGCACAGTTTAGGTACACTTAATTGCGACACTATTATAACTATCATACGTACCACAGAGCTTGGAAGACCTTTGTCTTTGTTCGAACAACTGTGCCTACTTGATAAGCCTTCGAGAGACACCATCTCTAGCCTATATAAAGCAATGTCCTCACAGCATTATTCTTTACCAGCTTACTGTAAATCTTGGGAATTGGAACTCAACAATTTTCCTTATCCCAATGGGCAAGATGCTTCACACTCACCTATAAGGCAGTTGTTGACTTCAAGTTTCAAGAGACTTGTTTTAAAATTCTCTTCCGCTGGTACAGGGTTCTATATGTTCTACATAAGTGGTATCCCTCGGTACCAGACACCTGCTGGCGCTGTGGGCACCATGTTACACATATGGTGGCATTGCTCCTCTTTGCTTCACTTGTGGGATGGCGTATATGCAGTCATACAGGAGCTTACAGAAGTCCCGGTTCCCAGATTCCCAGAAGCTTCGCTGCTATTTATGTTTGACTTACCAATTCCGGCCTATAAAAAAATAGTCATACCACGACACTGGAAATCTCCCAACCCTCCCACTCTCGATGAATGGTTCACTGAAATTCAATATACCTCCCACATGGAGGAGCTGCTTGCCCAGATGCCAGCTCAGGTGGACAGGTTCGAGAAAACATGGTTCTACTGGTACACCTTCCAATCATCCCCACTTTTCAGATCACTGTCCACTTAATGTAACACGACTCTTGGGAATTTTCCTAACCTTTGCATTGAACTAACCTCTTGCAATTTTCGGCTGCATCATCCTGGGTCTCTGGAGTCCCATCTACAGTACTGGTGGATGGCATCCTTGTTCCCCTTTCCCTTTCCCCTTCCCCTCTCTCCTGATCTACCCCTCCCCACCTATCTCTCCTTTTTATTTATCTCTTTGTTGGCAATGCCTTATATTGTCGTCTGCTGATAAACCATCATTTCTATCAATGGATCACATTTACTTCTATGACTGATATCCTCAGCAATAGCCCATACTTGCCAACTTTTGAAAGTGGAAAAGCAGGAGACTTAAAGTGGCAGTGCTCCCTTGTAGCCAGGCAGTGCCCTCATTAGCCAGGTATTGCCCCTTGAAGCCAGGTAGATGCCCCCATTAGCCAGGTATTGCCCCATGTAGTCAGGTATTGCCCCTTGTAGTTATGTAGATGCCCCCATTAGCCAGACAGTGCCCCTTGTAGCCAGGTATTGCCACTTGTAGTCAGGTAGATGCCCCCATTAGACAGACAATGCCCCTTGTAGCCAGGTATTGCACCTGGTAGTCAGGTAGATACCCACATTAGCAAGACAGTGCCCCTTGTAGCCAGCTATTGCCCCCATTAGCCAGACAGTGCACCCATTAGCCAGACATTGTCCCTTGTAGTCAGGTAGATGTCCTCATTAGCCAGACAGTGCCCTCATTAGCCAGACAGTGCCCCCCCATAGCTAATAAAAATAAAACAATAAAATCGACTTACCTCGCCTGACGCTACTCCAGCGCCGCGGTCATTTAAAGAACCCCGCTGCCTGTTGGCGGCGGGAGGTCCGCCGACTCTGCCAGAGTGACGGGGGTGTCCCCATGAGCGGGAACCCCCCACCAAAAGCGGGAGAGTTGGCATGTATGCAATAGCCTGATGTTTATAGCTCCTTTCTTCTGTAAAGGCCCACAACAGGACCGCTATCAAATTTTCAGGCCCCATACAGCTGGAGCATCTGGGCCCCTTCCCCACTCCTTCCCCGGCTCCGCTCCCCAGCCGACACAACCCCCCCTACGCATCCCCCGGCCCACAACCATCGCCACACCGGAAAAAGAAAAAATTGTTTCTGGGGTCACAAGAAAAAGAATGCAACTGTGCCATTGTTTTTGGATTTAGTTCTTGCTGGATTTTTTTTTGAGTCGGTCTATACAAAACTATATATCGATCTGCTCAGATCTTCCTGCCCCATATCATGCTGCCTCTAGACTGAACAACATTTTTATGATGACCGGTTTCCTTTAACAGTGTGAGTTGATTTAGGCTTCATGACAGAAGAGACCTTTCCTTTTATATCAGTTGGTAATAGCATAAATTTTTTATCTTTTGTAGATAATTTATTCAGGTCTCTGCTACATTGGCAATTTAGTGAGACGCTTACTGGTTATGCAATTATCAGCAATTATAAATTTAGTTTGGAGCATGGACTGTTTAAATGAAGCTTCAGTAGTTGGAACATTAGAGTGATTGTCCCAACACAACCAGTTTCCTGTGTTATTGACCCATTAAGCGGGCAGGTTATTTAAAGTAAAATAGTTGGGGGTCAGGACTCCGTGGCCCATACCATATCCCGTAGTCAACAGGACTGACATGCACTGCCTCTCTCATGGGGGTGTTAGAAACAACCATGAGAAAATTTTAAACAGTTATGTATAAGAACATGTTTTGCAATCTTATATACTTTATGGAAATTATATTGCACTTTCAAGTGTTAAACAAATTTGATTTTACAGCGTGGCTTTCGGTTCCGCTATGTATGTGAGGGGCCATCTCATGGAGGACTGCCTGGAGCTTCCAGTGAGAAGGGAAAGAAATCCTATCCTCCAGTTCAAGTAAGTCAGTCATGAGCTGCCTTTTGGTATTGGCTTATTACATTTACATGGTATATTTGTTACCAAGTAATATTTACTACTTTGCCAAATATCTAAAATGGTTTTCCTTTTCCTAAAGACCTACCTTAGAAAGCAATTGGTTCCGATGCAGTGCATCTTTGATAGCAGATAACTAGTCAAGCTTATTAAAAGTACAGATCTGGTAAAATAAAACAAAAAAATATCATGCCATGTACATTGCTTATGTGACCAAGAGACACTTACTGGCATTAGTGATTATGTGTCGTACTTGCAACCAGAGGCCAATGACTGGCTGCATGGTGACATTAGTGGGGGACTGGTGGGGAACCGCCAGAGCTCCGCTGGTACTAGAGTGTAGAAGGTTGCAGAGGGGAGTAAAGGTTTAGGGCGTTTATTTTCTTTACTGCCATTCTGATGTACAGCTTTGTTTTGCAATAGTGTCTTGCACATGTTAATTTTGTAATTTTTATGTGTAACTGAATTTATATTACTTGTATACTTTTATATTTTAATTTATTTTTAATTTTAGATCTTTAACTATGTTGGCATGGCCAAAATTGAGGTAGATTTGGTAACACACAAGGACCCTGCTCAAGTCCATGCACACAGTTTGGTAGGAAAACACGCCAATGAAGCTGGAAATTGTGTGGTCACTGTGGGACCTAAAGATATGACTGCTCAGTAAGTGTTTTTCCATTCCAGTCTCACTTCTTACATGGTTAGACCTGTATGTTTGCAACTCCATTGACAGCAGTTAGAATAGAATTACAGTCAGTCCTCCATAGGAGCTTTATGCAGTATGCCAGTGGATGGTAACGGTGAATGCACACCTGCTATTACAGTTTACAGATATGATGAGTGTAATCATGTCACAAGCATAATCTGTGTTGATATTAGTATCTTTAGCTGTTTTTCTTTGGCAGTATAAATCAATATATAACTATTCCTAGGCTGGGGTTGCCTTTTTCTAATTTTATTTTTAATAAGATTAGATTCACATTTTTGGCTTCTGGTGTTAATTTTTCAGAAAAAGTTGGAATAGATCTTAAATAAAAAGAAGAAAAAAAGAAAAAAAAAACAGTTTAAAAGGGTTCATATGTTATAGGGCTCCCACCTGTGTACTATTAAACTTTGTAATTCATGTCCTGCTGTGCAGAACCAGGCAAAGAGCCCTTTCCTCCTTACCCCACTACCTCCTGCAAACCATGTGACGTTCGTGGATTACATGACCTCAGTGCACATTTTGTCATCATTCGGTGTGCTTTGAAGCTAGGCTCGGCCCAGGACCACCCCCCTGTAGTGGCCAATATCAGGCAACGTTCAAACGTTCAGTTTTCTTTGTGGTCTAAGCATCTGCTGCACCATACAAAAAAACACTTGGGTAGATCTCTTGAGGAAAAACAAAAGCGATTAAGCACCAAAAATCTTCTTATATGTATCACATAAAAATCAGACATTGTGTACACATTTCTTTTCATTCAGCGATCCTTACTTATAGGTATTATTGTTGAATGATCTGAAACGCGTAACCCTCTGCCGTTACGGATTGGACAGTGTGGCCTCGTTCACACGGCTTATTTTGCCGCGGATTGGGGCCGTACTGCGCGCCGGATTTGCGCTGCAGTACGGCGCCAATCCGTCCCTGTCATTACGGTAATCCACTGCTCTCATAGAGAACAGTGGATTCCGTCGCTCCTCCCCGCTCGGCGAATCCGCCGCGGGGGGAGAAAGTGACATGCACATTATTTACGGCGCGTACGCGCCGTAGATAATGCATTGTCTATGGGCTGGGAAGCGGCGCCCTCGCCGCGCTCCGGCCCCGCCCCCGTCCCGCCCCTTATTCACGCCGGATTTGTGAGCGCAATATGGCTAACAAATCCGTCGGGAATAAGCCGTGTGAACACGGCCTGTCAGACTGTTTAAGAAAACACTCCCAACAATTAACACCAGTTGGCAATTTTATAAATTTTCTGGAGTAATTAAAAAAGGAAAAGCAAAATGCAGAGTTCTAAGAAAAGATGCTCCAGAATTATTATTTTTGGAGAGTTTTTTTTTTTTTTTAATAAAATGGACCTCAGGAGTAGTAACTGCTCCTCTTTGAAGAATCCTGTCACACTGAACATGTGATCTGCAGACAGCATGTTATACAGTAGAGCAGGAAGAGATGAACAAATCGATATATAGTTTTGTGGAGAAAGATTCAGTAGAAGTTATATTTTATACATTTAAATCCCTGCATCTTCTGGGTTAAGGAGTCTTCTAGGTGATGTTGTCAGTGACTGACTGGTGTCTGTATGCACACTGATACAAGGAAGGCTGTCAGTCACTGAAAGCACTGCTCACTGGACTCCTTGATTCAAAATAAGCAGGAAGTTAAATGAATAAACTTCCAAGTTGTACAGAATACAGAATAATATAATCAATCTGCTTGGCTCTTCCTGCTCTAGAACATGCTGCCCACCGACCAAATAATATGTTCAATATAATTGTTTTCCTTACGGATGTATTGAATATGCTATTTGATCGGTTATTGATAGAGGGCGCTTGAGCTTCTAGCTCTTGTCCCATAATGCCTTATGATATGCAGATGCTTAGTGGGGTGTAAAAAGGCAATCTTCAAATCCCCACACACCTACAGTCATATGAAAAAAGTTTGGGCACCCCTATTAATCTTAATCATTTTTAGTTCTAAATATTTGGGTGTTTGCAACAGCCATTTCAATTTGATATATCTAATAACTGATGGACACAGTAATATTTGTGGATTGAAATGAGGTTTATTGTACTAACACAAAATGTGCAATATGCATTAAACCAAATTGACTGGTGCAAAAATGTGGGTACCCTTATCATTTTATTGATTTGAATACTCCTAACTACTTTTTACTGACTTTCTGAAGCACAACATTGGTTTTGTAACCTCACTGAGCTTTGAACTTCATAGCCAGGTGTATCCAATGATGAGAAAAGGTATTTAAGGTGGCCAATTGCAAGTTGTTCTCCTATTTGAATCTCCTGTGAAGAGTGGCATCATGGGCTCGTCAAAACAACTCTCAAATGATCTTGTTGTTCAGGGGAAGGATACAAAAAGTTGTCTCAGAGATTTAACCTGTCAGTTTTCACTGTGAGGAACATAGTAAGGAAATGGAAGACCACAGGGACAGTTCTTGTTAAGCCCAGAAGTGGCAAGCCAAGAAAAATATCAGAAAGGCAGAGAAGAATGGTGAGAACAGTCAAGGACAATCCACAGACCACCTCCAAAGAGCTGCAGCATCATCTTGCTGCAGATGGTGTCACTGTGCATCGGTCAATAATACAGCACACTTTGCACAAGGAGAAGCTGTATGGGAGAGTGATGCGAAAGAAGCCGTTTCTGAAAGCACCCCACAAACAGAGTCGCCTGAGGTATGCAAAAGCACATTTGGACAAGCCAGCTTCATTTTGGAAGAAGGTCCTGTGGATAATGAAACAAAGATTGAGTTGTTTGGTCATACAAAAAGGCGTTATGCATGGCGTCCCAAAAACACAGCATTCCAAGAAAAACACTTGCTACCCACTGTAAAATTTGGTGGAGGTTCCATCATGCTTTGGGGCTGTGTGGCCAATGCCGGCACCGGACATCTTGTTAAAGTTGAGGATCGCATGGATTCAACTCGGTATCAGCAGATTCTTCAGAATAATGTACAAGAATCAGTGATGAATTTGAAGTTACGCCGGGGATGGATATTTCAGCAAGACAATGATCCCAAACACAGCTCCAAATCTACTCGGGCATTCATGCAGAGGAACAATTACAATGTTCTGAATGGCCATCCAGTCCCCAGACCTGAATATCATTGAACATCTGTGGGATACTTTGAAGCGGGCTGTCCATGCTCGGCGACCATCAAACTTAACTGAACTTGAATTGTTTTGTAAAGAGGAATGGTCAAAAATACCTTCATCCAGGATCCAGGAACTGATTAAAAGCTACAGGAAGCGACTAGAGGCTGTTATTTTTGCAAAAGGAGGATCTACTAAATATTAATGTCACTTTTCTGTTGGGGTGCCCATACTTTTGCACCGGTCAAATTTTGGTTTAATGCATATTGCACATTTTGTGTTAGTACAATAAACCTCATTTCAATCCGAAAATATTACTGGGTCCATCAGTTCTTAGATATATCAAATTGAAATGGCTGTTGCAAACACCCAAATATTTAGAACTAAAAATGATTAAGATTAATAGGGGTGCCCAAACTTTTTCATATGACTGTATATGGTGCTCTCCCCAAGGAGAGATACTCCCCTTTCCTTAAAACACTGTAACACATAAGCACAGAATCATAGAACATTATAGTAATATTTTGATCCTGAAAAAATTCACACTATAGATCAATGCAAAGAAGGAGTTTACAGTCAATAGTATTGATTTATTCTGCTGTGTGTGTATATTATATATATATATATATATATATATATATATATATATATATATATATACACACTCACCGGCCACTTTATTAGGTACACCATGCTAGTAAACGGGTTGGACCCCCTTTTGCCTTCAGAACTGCCTCAATTCTTCGTGGCATAGATTCCACAAGGTGTTGCAACGATGCTCAATTGGTACCAAGGGGCCCAAAGAGTGCCAAGAAAATATTCCCCACACCAAGACACCACCACCACCAGCCTGAACCGAAGATACAAGGCAGGATGGATCCATGCTTTCATGTTGTTGATGCCAAATTCTGACCGTACCATCCGAATGTCGCAGCAGAAATCGAGACTCATCAGACCAGGCAACGTTTTTCCAATCTTCTACTGTCCAATTTCGATGAGCTTGGGCAAATTGGAGCCTCAGTTTCCTGTTCTTAGCTGAAAGGAGCGGCACCCGGTGTGGTCTTCTACTGCTGTAGCCCATCTGCCTCAAAGTTCGCCGTACTGTGCGTTCAGAGATGCTCTTCTGTCTACCTTGGTTGTAACGGGTGGCTATTTGAGTCACTGTTGCCTTTCTATCAGCTCGAACCAGTCTGCCCATTCTCCTTTGACCTCTGGCATCAACAAGGCATTTCCGCCCACAGGACTGCCGCTCACTGGATGTTTTTTTCTTTTTCGGACCATTCTCTGTAAACCCTAGAGATGGTTGTGCATGAAAATCCCAGGAGATCAGCAGTTTCTGAAATACTCAGACCAGCCCTGCTGGCACCAACAACCATGCCACGTTCAAAGGCACTCAAATCACCTTTTTTCCCCATACTGATGCTCGGTTTGAACTGCAGGAGATTGTCTTGACTATGTCTACATGCCTAAATGCACTGAGTTGCCGCCATGTGATTGGCTGATTAGAAATTAGTGTTAACGAGCAGTTGGACAGGTGTACCTAATAAAGTGGCCGGTGAGTGTTTATAGCTATATATATATATATATAGCTATATATATATATATATAGTGCCTTGCGAAAGTATTCGGCCCTCTTGAACTTTTCAACCTTTTGCCACATTTCAGGCTTCAAACATAAAGATATCAAATTTTAATTTTTTTGTAAAGCATCAACAACAAGTGGGACACAATTGTGAAGTGGAATGAAATTTATTGGATATTTTAAACTTTTGTAAAAAAAAAAAAAATAAATTAGAAAGCGGGGCGTGCAAATTTATTTGGCCCCCTTAAGTTAATACTTTGTAGCGCCACCTTTTGCTGCAATTACAGTTGCAAGTCGCTTGGGGTATGTCTCTAGCAGTTTTGCACATCGAGAGACTGAAATTCTTGCCCATTCTTCCTTGGCGCACAGCTCGAACTCAGTGAGGTTGGATGGAGAGCGTTTGTGAACAGCAGTTTTCAAGCTCTTTCCACAGATTCTCGAATGAATTCAGGTTTGGACTTTGACTTGGCCATTCTAACACCTGGATACGTTTATTTGTGAACCTTCCATTGTAGATTTTGCTTTATGTTTGGGATCGTTGTCTTGTTGGAAGATAAATCTCTGTCACAGTCTCAGGTCTTTTGCAGACTCCAACAGGTTTTCTTCTAGAATGGTCCTGTATTTGGCTCCATCCATCTTCCCATCAATTTTAACCATCTTCCCTGTCCCTGGTGAAGAAAAGCAGGCCCAAACCATGATCCTGCCACCACCAAGTTTGACAGTGGGGATGGTGTGTTCAGGGTGATGAGCTGTGTTGCTTTTACGGCAAACATATTGTTTTGCATTGTGGCCAAAAAGTTGGATTTTGGTTTCATCTGAGCAGAGCAGCTTCTTCCACATGTTTGGTGTCTCCCAGGCGGCTTGTGGCAAACTTTAAACGAGACTTTTTATGGATATCTTTGAGAAATGGCTTCTTCTTGCCCCTCTTCCATAAAGGCCAGATTTGTGCAGTGTACGACTGGTTATTGTCCTATGGACAGACTCTCCCACCTCAGCTGTAGATCTCTGCAGTTCATCCAGAGTGATCATGGGCCTCTTGGCTGTATCTCTGATCAGTCTTCTCCTTGTGTGAGATGAAAGTTTAGAGGGACGGCCGGGTCTTGGTAGATTTGCAATGGTCTGATACACCTTCCATTTCAATATGATCGCTTGCACAGTGCTCCTTGGGATGTTTAAAGTTTGGGAAATCGTATCCAAATCAGACTTTAAACTTGGTCTTCATGATGCTCTCTGCGCTTTAAACAGAACCTTGAGACTATCACAGAGCAGGTGCATTTATATGGAGACTTGATTACATACAGATGGATTATATTTATCATCATTAGTCATTTAGGACAACATTGGATAATTCAGAGATCCTCACTGAACTTCTGGAGTGAGCTTGCTGCACTGAAAGTAAAGGGCTCGAATAATATAATATTGCACTTTTCAGTTTTCTATTTTTTACAAAAGTTTAAAATATCCAATAAATTTCTTTCCACTTCACAATTGTGTCCCACATGTTGATTCTTTACAAAAAAATTAAAATTTTATATCTTTATGTTTGAAGCCTGAAATGTGGCAAAAGGTTGAAAAGTTCAAGGGGGCAATACTTTCGCAAGGCACTGTGTATGTATGTAATATATAATTATCTCATGTTTTTTTCTGCTTCATATTTCAGATTTAATAACTTGGGCATTTTTCATGTAACAAAAAAGAGTCAACTTGATATCTTGAAAGACAAGATGAGACGACAGCTACTAAGAAATTGCAGAGGGGGACACGCACTCTCAGGTGGGACCTGGGGAATCTTTGAGGGTACAGCCGAGAATGCACTCAAATCACAAGTCAGTACAGATTTTAAATGGACTGCAAATAAAAGCAGCTTGTGTGTTAATAGGCGCTTAAACTGCAATGCTGCACGACCATTAAAAACTGCTTTCTGCTGCAGTCAAGTTGAGAAAAAACTGAATCACTTGTCGGTGCAGTTTCAGTCACTTCATGGCTGCAGTGTCTGAAAGCGATCTTATCCAGTCCTACCCTACAGAATAGATAAAGAACTGATGGGTGCAATTTAAAATAAGCTCATCAATTCACTGATGATTTGATGAGAAACAATGATGGCACCGGCAAATTCATGTAGGTATTGGTGACTGCAGGCTCGTCCATACCATAGGAACCTGGACTTATTGTCTAAAGGGTGTTTTCTCACTATGACACTCTTCTTCAGATAAATCGAATCGCTGTAGGTCTGGTTTATGATACCCCTGGGGATCAGCTTGTCAGGTTGGGAGATGTTGTGGCCATCCATTTGGACTGTCAAGGGTGCTGGGATATATTTCATAGGGTACAACATTTTTTTATCATTATATTATTTTATCTTAACAGAGCTTGAGGAGAAGAAGATTGAGGCAGACGTTAAAGAGCTGAAGAAAGTTACAGATTTAAGTATTGTTCGCCTTCGGTTCACAGCCTTTTTGCCAGATAGTACAGGAGCTTATACGCTGCCTTTAAAGCCTGTTATTTCAGATCCCATCCATGACAGCAGTAAGTAACATATACTCTTCATGCATTTTACATTTATCTTATGGTGTTTTGGTGTTCCCCTTTCTAAGCTAAACCTGTTTTCTAATACAAATTTTTATTAGCTCTAAAATCTAAAAAAAATATAGATTAAGTATTGATCTTAAAGAGTTGTTCCCATGAGCTAGGAGCCAACCATTTGAGAGAATGAAGAGTAGCAGTCCTCCCTATTCATTTCTATGGGAGTTACAAATCTAGCAGAGTACAGTTGGCTAGCTATGAACTGACCTGTTGCGTGTAGGTGCCTCATCTCTTTAAAGAGGTGTTTCCACCATAGACTTTAATGGCATATCAATAGAAGTCTGATAGGTGTGGGCACACCTCTGGTACACACTTATATCTGGAACAGGCTTCTTAAATTGTCAGCTCGGAATGGAGAGTCGGTCATGCTTGCACTTGACTCCCGCAATTCGTGTGGCGGTGGCGGAGTGGAGTGAGCGTGGGCGCATTCGCGCCATAACACACATGCTTAGCCTCAGGGGCGTTAACCGCTAGAAGCCTTGCCCCATAGCAAACTTTCGAATGGGACTGGGACCTCTTAATAATAGTCATGCAATTACTAGATAATACAAGGAGCAAATACATCAACATACGAATCACCATGATGTGGCTAGCAAACAAATCCCACTATACCAAGACCAACATTATCAATAACGCTAAGGCTATGTTCACACGGCTTAACTGCGGGGCGTAATTTCGCCCCGCAATTACGCCGTGTGGGCGGGGCGGGAGTGGGGCAGTGAGCGGGGGCCGGCACTTCGCCGGCCCATAGACAATCACTGCTAGCGGCGCGTATACGCCGCTAGAAAGTGACATGTCAATTATTAAGCCGCCGGGCGGGGAGAGGAGACGTAATCCATAGTTCTCTATGAGAACTGTGAATTACCGTAATGAATGGGCCGTTTTTGGCCCGTAATTGGCGCACTTCGGCGCGTAATTACGGACCGAAATACGGCCCATTTTAAGCCGTGTGAACATGGCCTAATAAGTAAGAACCTTATTATACCACAAAACACAACTACAAATTACCACCAAACACAACTACAAATTACCACCAAATAGCGAGTGAATAATACCTCTCTACTAATAATGAATAAAGATATGTATACAAAGATCAATATTTCCACCATCTAATGACCATATAGTGGTAGTTACAAGTGTACACAGGCTCTGCAGACTGTATATTACCTCCATATCGTTGTAGAAAGCAGTGTACACAGACTCTGCAAGTGATTACTGTGCAGTTACATTCAGTGACTCACAGGTGACATTTCTCAGAGTCCTTCGCTTTTCCTCTTCTTCTGCCTCTGGTTCAGACTGCCATGACGACTTCTTCCTGCAGATTGGGACAAAGATATACTCACTTTTACCAGCACCTCCTTTACTGTCCCCCGCCTCTGTACAAACTTCCCAGGTTTGGGAGAACAGATATAGGTCATAGCTTAGAGGCACAGTCTCTAGAGGGGTGGGGAGGAACAAGGGACTGTGCTACAGCTATGGCTTTTATCCCTCAGATTCATATTACCAGGTAGATAGTTAGACCCCCATTTGATAAGTTGGTAGGCTTTAGGTAGGTAGATTGGCCGTAGGTAGGCAGTGGTTAGGCCCCAGGTAGGTAGTTAGATTGACAGACGTTAGGTAGGCAGCCTCTAGGTAGGTAGATATGACGTCATCACGCCATCCACGTCAGCACTAGGTGCCGACGCCTGGTAGGTTTAAGGCCCTAGACTTACCAGGCTGGATAATGGAGGAGAGCGCTGGCGGCGCTCTATTTAGACCGCGCAGTCCAGTGAATCAAGGGCATTTGCTTGGAACAGAAGGCCTGGGCGTTGAAACAGGATGCTTCAGGACCCCTGTCGCGGCAGGCCCAGTAGCAACTGCTACGGCACTCTGGCTCACCTGTACTTGGAACTCCCATAGAACAGAATGGTTCTATTCTCAGCCATTAGTTTTGGGGGCCCGTTTCCAATAGTCTCAGAGACAGCTATTGGTATGCCATCAAAGTCTATGGAGAAAACACCCCTTTAGTAATTACAACCTATGCAATTTAGTTTCAAACCTATTTAGAGAAAACCTAAAAAAATGTTTGCATGTTACATCTAATTAAAATAATAAATGTTAAACACATAATTTTATGCACCATACATTATACCAATATTATAAAGAAATTCAACATACCTAACAACACAGAAACATCAGCAAAAATGTAAATAGTTACGGCTCTTGGAATGTTGTAGGACAAAAACTGAAAGCATTTTTCTCACTACAAACATTAGCTTTCAACATGAAGGGACAGGTAATTGAAGACTTTTTCTAAGTACATTGGTTAATAGATTTTACTTTAGTCATAAGACTTATCTCATGACTAAAGTAAAATCTATTGACCAATGTATATGTTCTGCGTGTATGTGCTCTGAGTGCACGTAGGTTGCTATGGTTACCTGACCATAACTCTGTTACCTGATTAGAGAAGAGAGCAGGGAGTGACATCACCATGGACGGACAGAGCTCACTCCCTAACTCTGGAGCAAACTATCTGTAACAAGATTTACAGAGAAGCAATTGTTTTCAGTCCTCACAGCACATGTACATTTTGTTTACTGAAGGTTAGATCTCCTGCACTTGTCAGTGTATTGGCTCCGCTAATTACAGAGAAGCTAATCACTGCTATAGAACCACCCAAAGCGTGAGGAGATACGCATTGAAACAGCCTAGTGAGAAAATCCAATTAAGGCTAAAAAAAAAAAAAAAAAAAGGCCGCCTCCTCAAACAAGTTTCCCAGTTCTGTTAAAAAAAACACCCATCTACTCTTACTACTTTAAAACAAAATGTCAACCCATATTTCCCTCTGCTGCTGTTCACGCGTTAACCTTTGCTTTGGTGTGTCACTTAGCAATGATGTTCCATTCATTGTTTATGTGACTTTGAACCACTTATGGGTCTTGTTGATCACTGTTTGATTGTACAACATTTGACCACAGAGTCCAGTGGTTAGCTAGTGGTCATTTGAGCAATACATGGGATGTCACTGTTGGGGAAAACGGAGATCTGGCAGCACAGGAACAGCTGCAGCCAGAGGCAAGTTGAAGTTATTTTTTTGATTTTTAAAGCAAAGGAGAGCAGTGAAGAACCCCTTTCAATGGTTAATCACATATTCAGGTTTTAACAAATAAATACAATTCTTATACAGTTTTACATAGAGTTGCTGTGTTGATACATTCCAGTAGTGTGTTGACTGCTTTTCATTGCAGAGCCACCCCACAAACAAACCACATGATGGGGGATACGTGCCTAATCACTGGGACCCCTACTGATCATGAGAATGATGGTACCCATATTTAAATGGCGCTTTGGTTGGGTTGAGCTTACGCGTTGCCACTTTATTAACACTTTATGGCATTGATGAACGTAACTGAGCACTTTACTAATACTTGACTGTGCTCCATTCAATCAGGGCACTCTGGCCCCTGTACTTGTGATCACTAAGGGTCCCAGCAGTCTGCCCTCCACTAATCAGATATTTATCACTCATCCTGTGAATAGGTGACAGGAAACCAATGAAGTATATTTTTCAGCACCCACAAAGAAAGATAAAATGTAACTTTGGAACTAGAACAATAAAAACAGCTTTATGAGCCTAGTCAGTCTCCCTCCAGGAGACGATAGGCTGTCATTGTGAGAAAATCCTGTTAAAATGTGTCTGAATCTTACTTAGAAGCAGCATAGTAGAGTCAGTCTGTGATCATGTGAGAGTAATCAGGCAGACATGTACTTTCCAATATCATGTAGGGAATTGCACTGCTGTGAAATGAGATGGTAAAGATGATTATGTAAGGCCTAAAAGCTCTTTGAAAGGAGGGGAAAAACAAATAAAGACACATCTTCAGAAATTAGTCAGTGTTTGTAGAAATGTCTGTGCTAACAGTAAACAGCCGGAGATTAAAGGAATCTATACAAATAACTTGTTGGGTTTTACGTTCTCTCAGATTCAGTTTCTGTCTGACAGGAAGAATATCTTGTGCTGTTCTTGTCTTTGATATATATTCAAGTTGAAGTAAATAATGCATACTGCTCATGAAAATTAAATTTCTCCATGTGAGCTAAAGTGTATTTTGTGATTAAACAACATCTGCTGTACAGGAAAAATAGTGTAGTGTGCAAGCATTTCCATTAAAGAGTCAGAAAACTGATGCAAATATGATGGGGTCTGTTGGACATTGGTCATGTCTGTCATTAAACTGGTTAGTCACACCTCTGCAACAAAGGTTCTGAATGGAACCCCCAGCCCAGATTTGACCCAGGCCTTACTACTACCATCTCTATAGAATGGGTTCAATTTTTTTTTCGAATTCAACGAAGTTTATTGAGAACGTAATATAACCATCAGTGTAATAAAAATGACAGTATCATGTACAGAAAGAATGTAACAATAACAGCAATAGCGAAATAACACTATAGAGTGCTAGATCTGGCGCATAGACACCAGATTTACAAAGCCAGCATGGAATGATAGTAGGAATTATCCTCCTAACCGGGTCTGACATCTTCTAGTACTGTTAAGCAAAACTAAAAAAGTATACATTCTGGAGCTAATCTCAGCAATCTGACACAAACAATGAAATATCCTAGAGGTCTATTAAGACCGCATTTGGAGAATGTTTTACCGGGCATGCATATGCTATCATAATCGCATAAAATCAAACGGTCTGTCATGACCAGACACGACACAACAAATAAACCGAAAAAACAAGCTGAATCGGTCACCGACACTACGCAAGGAAGATGGGGGAGCAAATTCCACCTGTTCATCACGAGAGAAGGTGCCCAGTAAGACGCCAGAGCATCGGTCCCCATAAGACACCCATAAGTGTCTCATGTCAGTGTCACATAATCCGGGGAAGCACAAAATGACAACCAGCCAGACCATATGGCATGGTGTTTATCCATCGTCAGTCCCCTGTCGGCCCTAAGTTCCTCCATACGCTGGAGGGAAAATAGTTGAACCACCCCGTGATAGTCGCAATTTCAGTAAACCTCCACAATCGGGGTGTTAAGGCCTTGGCTGCAGTTAGCATGAACACTAGTAAACTGCCCTGTAGGGATGACATGGGGAGAGGGATAACAAACAGAAGCAGTACACGGGGATCTTTTTGCTATCGTATTCCCTCCACTTTCTCGATCACTCCGACCACTTTCGCCCAGGAAGGCTGTATTTCTGGGCAGTCCCACCAGATGTGCGCCATGGTGCCCACCGCAGAACCACACCTCCAGCAACACTCGGGAACCGCGGGGAAGGCGGCGTGGAGCAAAACAGGTACACGCACCAGCGCGACAGCACTTTGAAATTGAGCTCTTGCAACCGACAGGGCGTAAGCGCTTTGTATGATAAGACACTAGCTTTTTCCCATTCCTCTTCCAAAAAGGGACTCTGCAACTCCTTAGTCCATCCCTCCCGGTATGTCAGCCCATGCTTGGTCAGGGAGCCGATAAAAAGCTCATATATCTGCGAGATAAGATGAGAGGGTGACTGAGGTCTCACACACAGCTGTTCAAACGGAGGTAATTCCCTGTGCAACTTGAGTTTCTGCTTATTTCTGGTATAAAAATATGAAATCTGCATAAATGTGAGCCAGTGGAATGGCAAAGGTCGCAGCTCTGAGGACATATCCTCCATAGAGCATAGGGAAGAGGGGATGGTAATATCTCTAAATACTAAAGGCTTTTGGTGCCTAGTCTGGATGCAATGTTGGCAAGATTCCTCAAGTCAAATGCAGGATTATGAAGAACCAGGGTCAGGGGGCCATCGGAGGTGAACAGATCCATATGCCCACCGTAAGTGCGCCAGGCAAGTAGAGAGTGTTGCGCAACCAGTGGAAGTGCAAGAATATCTGCTTTGTGTAAACAGGAGGCATGCAACCAGGGACGGCCGGACAAGGGTGCGTCATAAATCTGCTCCTCCAGACAGACCCACAATTTTGAATTCCTGTTGTGATACCAGTTAACGAATCGCACTGCTACTGAGGCTACATAGTACGCCTTAAAATCCGTCAGGGCGAGCCCACCATCCCTCTTTGGCGTTATTAGTGTCGTTCTTGCCACCCTAGCCTTCTTACCAGCCCATATAAACTCTCGAATATGTTTATCTAGGGATTGAAAGAAGGACCTAGGCAGCAGGAGGGGTATGGCTTGGAACAAGTAAAGCAGTCTGGGCAAAACATTCATCTTAACAATGTTAACACGACCCAGCCAGGAGAAGTCTTTTTTTGTTCCACCGGGCTAGGTCGGCCACAATTGAGCTCACCAGGGAGTTGTAATTGAGGTCTACAGTCTACTGGAGGTCAGAGGGGATATTAATCCATTGATATTTAAAGGCAGTGGACGACTAATCTAAAGGGAAATTTATCCTTTAAAACATCCACCAGGGCGTCCCCCAATCCCAAATTGAGAGCCGTGCACTTATTTAGATTTATTTTGAAGTTGGAAAAGGGTTTCCCGAAGAGTCCAGGGAGGCCATCAGAACCGGGAGAGTAATCAAGGGTTTTCCCTAACGTAAAAAAAGGAGATCGTCAGGTAAGCCGTGCATTTTTTATCGAAACCTGCTGAAGAATCTACTCCACGGATGTCTGGGTTACGCCTGATTTCCTTGCAAAGAGGCGTCCATGACCAGCACGTAAAGAATGGGCGACAAGGGGGGACCCTGCCCGGTGCCATTTTGTATCTCCACCAGGGCGGACAACGAGCCATTTTTCTAATCTGGGTATAGGGGTTTTTGTAGAGGGACATAATTCGTTGTACCATAAGGGGACCCCGCCCTATGTCTACCAACGACGCGTGCATGAAAGGGCCATTCAACCCTATCAAACGCCTTTTCGGCATCCAGTGAAACCCCTTTTCTGCACTTGGTGAATAATCGAGAATGTCTTAAGGGTGTTGTCCCTAGCTTCCCGGGAAGGGACAAACCCGACCTGATCCAGGTGAATTATCTCACCTAGTATTGAGTATAAACGCATGGCCAACAGTTTCGCAAAAAGCTTTAAATCCGTATTCAAGAGAGAGATCGGTCGGTAACTAGAGCAATGCAAAGGGTCCTTCCCCTCCTTCGGGATTACAGTAATGTACGCTTGGAGCTCCTGGGGGGGGGGAAAGGAGAAGCAGGCGAAACTGAATTGAATGAGTTCAACAACGGGTTTAGTAACTCCGTGCACAACAGTTTATAAAATTTAGCCGTATTACCGTCGGGGCCTGGGCTTTTACCCGATGGAAGGGATTTAATCGCGCTTTCCAGTTCGTTGTGAGAGAAAGGGCCTCCAATGCCGAAAGTTTTCTGCATCAATTTTGTGGGAGGGCTGTTCGGGAGAGGTAGTCCGGGATTAAGAGATTTGGGGGGAAGAGGAGCTTTCGGAAGGTTATATAGATCAGTATAAAACATAAGGAAACTCTCAAGAATTTCCGGGGAAGGTGAACTACCTTGCCGGCTTTATTTTTAAACGATGGAAAAATAAAGTGAGGCCCTCTTGTCGCGTAAAGGGCCGGCCAGCATTCTATAGGCTTTTTGCCCATTCATAGAAAGAGCTAGCACAAACCTGTTGATATCTCTTGGTTTTCTGATCCAGCAATCGGCAAAGATCACTACGCAAGTGAAGCATTTCCCTATATGTAGATTCCTCGCAAGTATTTTTATGGGAGACCTCCAGGAGATGAAGCCTGTCCAGCATATCTGTCAGCTTCGCTCCCGCCTCTCGCTTTAATCTAGCGCCATGCTTGATCAAAACGCCTCTCAGGACGCATTTCAACGCTTCCCACTTAATTTGCGGGGGAGTAGGGTCAAGCAAGTGATCATCCACAAACCGCTGGGCAGATTTTTTCAGTTCAGCTAGGCACAGGGCATCATGAAGGAGGGACTCATTCAGTTTCCACGAAAACGCCTTACGGCTAGAATGGGTTCAGTTTTATAACTGCTGCAGACAGTTTTGACCTCCCTGACAGAGCCCCATTTTTGTCACTTTATGTGGAAATAACTTTTTGATACTTTTACCTATCCATGTTATTCAGAGATTGTTTTATCATTACACATTGTGCTTTAAGATAGTAAGAAATGTTGGTCCTTATTTATTAAAAATATCAAATCTAAAAATTTGCCATTTTCAAAGTTCAAACATTTCTGTGTATAAGACGGTTATTCCACACAAACTAACTAGCACTAAACTAACTAGCTAGTTAACTATAATTAGCATCTACCATGTGTCTTCTGTAGGTTGGCAACATTTTTTACATTTTTTTTTAAATTTTGTTACGACATAGGGGCCTTAGAAATTTAGTAGTAATTTTTCACATTTTCCTGAAATGTTTTTTAGGGACCAGCCCAGTACGGACGTGGCTTTGAGGGTCTTGTATATTAGATACCCCCATAAATTACTCCATCTAACAAACGACACTCCTTAAATTATTCAAATCAGTGTTTAGGAAGTTTATTATCCCTTTTAGAAATTAAAGAAAAGTGGAGGTGAAATTTTTTTAATTTTACTTTATTTTTTGCAGATTTTCAATACTTATCCATTATTCACTGGAACAGGGTAGATGATAACAGAGAAATGCAACTTAACATTGATTCCCCCAATTCTGCAGTTTTCAGAGATCTCCCATATGTGACCCTAGTGCGCTATTTGGCTCAACTACAAGCCTCAGAATAGGAGGAGCACCTAATTGCCTTTGGAGTCTTATTTTCATCATAATTTTCTTCGGCGCCATTACAGGTTTGAGGGCACCCTAAGGTGCTAAAACTTAACACCCCAAAAAGCCCCATATTGGAAACTCCACCCCTTAAGGAATATATACAAGGGGTAGTGAGTATATTGACCCCACAGATATTTCACAATTTGTTTTTGTTTTTTTTTGCAACAATCTGCAATCTCAGTTGAAAATGTTTAATTTTCACAAGAAATCCTGGGAAAAAAGCACCAAAATTTGTAGCACAGTTTCTTCCAAGTTGAACAATACCCTATATGTTTGGCACGTGGCAGGGCATACAAGGGAGGGTGCACCATTTGGCTTTTTGAGTGCAGATTTTGGTGGGTGCTTTGCTGCATTTGCAAAGTACCAAAACAGATGAAACCTTCCAGAAGTCGCCCCAATTTGGATTCAACACTCGTCATGTATCTCATCTAGGGGTGTATTGTGCATTTTGGGCACACAGATATTTCATAGTTTGTTTTTTTTTCAGCATTGGGTCCTGAAAATGGTGGTGGTTGGGAATGCAGAATAACTTTACTACAATGATATAGATTTTATATAGTGTATTTTTATCAGTTTTACACAATAGAAATGCATTTATAAAACAAAATTGCGCTTCTATGTTGTCTGATAGCCATAAATGTAATTTTTTTTTGTATATGGAACTCAGTAAGGAATTGTTTTTTGTGGGATGAGTTGACGTTTTTATTGGTATAATTACAGGGTTCATATGATGCTTTGATCACTTTTTATCAAGATTTTTGTGAGGTGGTTTGAACAAACAGCACTCCTGGTAGTTTTTTTTTTTTTTCAGCGATCACTATGCAATATAAATTACCAGTTTTACTCAGCAGGTTAAAATGAGTACCCAATTTATATGTTTATGTTTTAGTGCTTAACTTTCTTATTTTTCTGTGTACGGAGCTGTGTAGCGGCTTGTTTTCTATGATATAAATTGGCATTTTAATTGGTATCATTTTTGAAAAAACAAGGCTTTTTGATTGCTTTTTTTGGAAGGCCGGGTGAAGAAAATACTGCAATCCTAGTAGTGTTTTTTTAATTTTTAAAAACGCTCACCATGCGTGACAAGCTAGTTTTACTCTGTGGGTTGATACAATAATAGCGATAGCCAATTTTGATAATTATTTTTTTATTTATTTTTTTTTAACGTTGAAGCGCTTTAAAAAAAGTTTTTTATTGTGTAAAACAATATTTATGCATAGTAATGCAGGAAATCACTTCCCACTAGGATGTACGGGTACGTCCAATGTCGGAAAGGGGTTACAGTTAGAATGTGAAGCAACTTTGTGAATCATGTCAATTAAAAATCTTTATTGCTTTGTGTCGGCTGACAAATACATCTGTTCAATGTTATTTTTTAAAATTAATGATAAATTGTTCCAAGGTGGGGGAAAATCATGTCAGAAGGGGCATACATACTTCCCGTCCCTATAGTACCGTTCTATAGCGCTCCTCTTTACCTTCATCCTGCTGTTTAATGGCATATGGCACAGGAAGAGAAAAGGAGTGGATCCTGGGGCGCTACAGAACAGCAGCATGGTGTTGCATACTAGAAACAAACCCAATGTGTAGTCTGGTTCTGCAGTCATGTGATCCTCCACTTTACTTGCTTCTTTGTTTAGGTGGTCTGTAGGATCAGACTACACACCAGTCTGTAACCATGGAAACATGTTTAGCTGTAGAAACAAAATGATAAGCCTTTAAATCAAGACCGTTTGCAAGGTTGCTTCATTTATTACATTTTTATGCTATTGCGATGTTCAGTGATTCACTACTTAATGTGACAGCAGTCTTTGAAGGTATAATCCCACAATATGCAGATATCACTTACCCGGAGGATAAATTATAAATGTCTAGTCACTTGGGTCCTCGCTGCTGGGACTTCCCTAGGGCACCACTGCTGAGATCTTCTTAGAGGCCAAACCATTCACTACAGCTGAGATACGGGGGACTCGGGATGTGGGAGGTAGGTGCATTTCAGAGATAAGTAGTGCTCCCAGCTCTTGGACCCTCAGTGATCAGATATTTATCACCTGTCCTGTGGATAGATGATACATGAATATCATGAGAAAACCATTTTAATCACATACTCGCATGTATTTGAAAAAGTGGATTGCTATGAGAATTCCTGGGATATTCAAGTAACCGCCATTGGCTGTATGTGGTGAAGAGCAGTCACCAAGCGATGACCAAGAGGTTCAGATGACATTGATCCGGGGAACTGGACTGCTTACATTGTTTTTTGTTGGTAAGGAATTCCCCTACTTCTTCCCCTCCTTCTTCCTTAAATTGAAGGATGACTCACTGGGGTTTTTTTGTTCTGCTTTTCTGTTATCGTTATGATAGATTCTCAGTTATCAACATAGAACCTGAAGAATCTTTGTCTTCTAAAGGATAATTTCCTACAAATATTGCCCTTGGCAGTGGGCAGGTAGAATTCACAAAAATTGGCTCTGTTACTGTCTTTGTAATGGATGAATTAAAGAGCTGTGGTAAGAAAGTAAAAATGCTTTATGTAGAAAGATCATCTAAATGATCAAACGCTACTTTCTATTATTGCCTCTGACAGTGTGTGCTTTGTTAGGCCTAGAGCATTGCTAGTATTGTGTTCTGTAATATATACTGTCCGCATTGCTTAGATTTGTTAATTTTGATTGGGACTCAGTTGCTTGCTATCATTTATTAAGGTTGCTTATATACCATGTTTCCCCGAAAATAAGACATCCCCTGAAAATAAGACCTACTGCTATTTTTTTCAAGCTTAGCAATATAAGTCCTCCCCTGAAAATAAGAACTAGCAGAAGTTACTGTTGCAGCTCCCCATACACAGGGCCGTTCCTAAGAGCAGGCGGAGTGAAAGGTGGGGGGGCAGCGGGTGTTCCCAAGCCCTGACCACCCTGAAAAACAGCCCTGGGACAATACAGGTTTGATAAAACCTGGGCTGTGTTAAGGGGGGGGGGAAGGAGGTAAGTGATGTCACCGCAGGTCCTTTACTTCCCCCGGGGAGAGGAGGAGGGCTTTTTAAAAAAATAATTTATATAAATTAATGTATTTAATATATATATATAAAAATATATATATATTATAATTAATATAAAAACACACTATGAGAATGCTGGCTTGGGTTCCACTTGGCTGCCTCATTCATGATAAGGGCTACTGTTGAATCTACACACAAGATAATAATTAGTACAGAAGGAACACCGGGGGTGGGAGGTAGAACGTTTTTTTATATACATATATAGATCGCTGTGCACTTGCATCTATCTATGCAGGAAAAAGATCTTCCTTCACCCCGTGCCACAGGGGGGATGTCCCTGTTCAGAAGGGACAGAATGAAAACCTCTCTCTAGTTCCAGGGCCGCGTCTCCTCGGTTTTTTCTTTCCATTCTGTCCCTGTTCTGGACATGGTCCCCCCCCCCCCACCACCCCACCACCACCCCCCGTTTCACTGCCAGGGTGGATTTTCTTTCCCATAAAAATAAAATGAAAGACGTGCACAGGGATCTATGTAAAGTATATACTCAGATAAGCCGACCCGAGTATAAACCCAGCACCTACTTTTTTTCCCCAAAAACCCGGGGAAAGCTTTTTGACTGAGTATAAGCCTGGGTGGAAAACGCAGCACTCTGGGAATTTTAAAAATAAAAAAATATACCAATAAAATTACTAGGGAGTTTTAATGTCCCCTAGGCAGATATAGGCAGTTTAATTTCCCCCCTTTGGCATTTTTAAAAGTTCCCCATAGGCAATTAGGCGTTTAAAGTCCCCCCTTAAAAAAAATAAAAATTTTTAAAAAACATATTTATATAGGGCCAAATATCCCAGCACTTTACAAATTCAAGGGGAAAAGTACAGACATACACTTTAAAAGAACTTACAGTGAACACAAGGTGTAGGGGCCCCCTTTGGGCT
>JAODAL010021322.1:0-67341 GCA_025379985.1 Phyllomedusa bahiana | reverse complement strand
CATTTGGGGGTTTTTGTTCCCAAAAAATCCCGTGTACGTACAAAACATCACAGTTACGTTTTTTTGACTTTGGCACCCACACTTTTCAGGGCCGACCTAAATCTTAAAACAGCAATTCTATTTTCACCACAGTAATTGAAAGGTGCAAAAAATACCTATTATTATACAAAAATAACATTATTTTTTTTTGACTTTTGCGCACCCAGCACTGTTCATTGAGGGCAGCTCTACGTAAATCTTAAAACAGCAATTCTATATTAAACCCGGGTGAATTGAAAGGTGCAAAAAATACAGTTATTATATCAAAAATAACATTTACGTGTTTTTTGACTTTTCGCACCCAGCACTGTTCATTGATGCAGCATCTTCGTAAATCTTAAAAACAATTCTAATTACCAAGGTGAATTGAAAGGTGCAAAAAATACCTTTATTAATCAAAACATAACATTTTTGTGTTTTTTACTTTTCGCACCCAGCACTTTTCATACCAGCATTACGAAAATCAAAAAAACACAATTCTATATTCACCACAGGTGAATTGAAAGGTGAAAAAATACCGTTTATTTATCAAAACAAAAGTTACGGTTTTTCTTTTGCGCACCCAGCACTGTTCATTGACGGGACTACGTAAACTTAAAACAGCAATTCTAATTCCCCCACGGTGAATTGAAAGGGTAAAAAAAAATACTTTTTATTATATCAAAACATAACATTTTTAGTGTTTTTTGATTTTTTCGCACCCAGCACTTTTTCATTACGAGCATTACTAAACTAAAACAGAAAATTCTATATTCATTACGGGGAATTTGAAAGGTGAAAAAAATACAGTTTTTAACAAAACATAACAGTTAGTGTTTTTTGCCCCTTTCGATCGACGTTCATTACGCAGATCTACGTAAATTTTAAAAAACACAATTCTATTCCCACAGGTGTTAAAAGGTTTAAAAAAATACGTTTATTATATCAAAAAAAACGTTACGTGTTTTTTGACTTTTGCGCCCCCCCACCCACTGTTCATTGACGCAGCATCTACAAAAAACTTAAAACACAATTCAGGGGGGCGGGGCCCGGGACTGCAGGGAGTGGCTGCTGTGAGGAGAGTCCGTGTGGACACGAAAAACGGCACTACTAAACCTCTTGCTACTCCCAACCCTGACTCAAACCTTCTGGGACCGATCCCTTACCCCACGGACCATTCCCGAGTGGTGCCTGTTGCCTTCCCCAGATGCCTGAGACCGGAGGAGATCCCTGAGTCTCCCAGGCCGGTACTGCGCGCCAGACGGTGGACTCGCGCGCCCACAGCTCCGCTGTACAAACCAGCTCCGGGACCTCGGAGAAGAAAGCGGAAGACGCCAGAGGTGTGGCAGATCCTCTGCCAGTGCTTAGCAGCCTCCTGCTACGGGTCAGTCACCTGCAGATCTTCTGGCTCGCACCTCAGGGCCAAGGCCTTGCCGTCCGGCTCCTGAGCTCACCGGCCGTCCCATCGGGCACTGTCGTGCTCCATCAAGGCTGCGGAGAAGAGGTGCTCCCTCCTGCCGGGGATTCCCATATAGCGGTCGGCGCATCCCTTGCTGTCGCTCTCTCCGGGTGTCTGCCGGGTGGTCAAGCGCGCGAGGGTCCCACTGCTACCAGCCTCCTAACACACCGGCTCCCTTCTGAACATCACCGGCCTGATCCATTCACATAACCTGCACTTCTGTACCTCAGACTGGGGATTGTTAAAACTAAGGCCGGCATCCCCACATCTTCTCACAAAGGAGCTGACTTAATTAAAGAATCATGGTTGCCATTTCCTGGCTTGCCAGCCGAGACACATGGCCGCCGCCATCTTGTGGGGAACGGCCTTTTCACCTCTATCCAGGAACTGTCCTTTTGTCTACATTATAATCCATCCCCACTGCGACTATAAATAGTCCATATCACCCCTTCTATAGAGTGATATATCCCTGTGCACCACACATACTCTGAGCCAGCTGCCTTTGATAACCGCTTTAGGTCCACCTGAATTCATTCTGAGCAGAGCGGCCAAGGCTTGAAGGGTTACCACATTATACTAACAAAAAAAAAAAAAAAAACAGGACTTGTGCTCCACCCAAGCACATTCTCTTCCTCATAACCACCGGGTAACCTCGTACATCTGAGAAGGGGCACGCACAAATCAAAAAAAAAAAAAAAAAATCTTCCATAGCTGCCATCTGTTCTTGTGGTGAAATACGATCACACCTCCCTCCTCATTTGGCTTTAGTTCTCCTAGTTTGACTCGGCCCGTACACTGGGCTACCGGTTCTGGGCGAATGGGCGGCACCAGCAAGAGGAAGCCCAAGGTTAAATCCATGAAACTGACTGAATTCTTCCCTCAATCGTCTTCGCAACCCTCTTCAGCAGAGAGAAGGATCCCGTTCCCACAGATGTAGTCCACCTCTCCTCCCTCAAACCTGAACGAGATGGACTCTCAAGATTCTTCGAACCGTCTATCTCACACTGAGATAACGTTACAAAGGTTGTTTTCCTCCTTCAGAGAAAGTTTGCAGTCTGATTTTAAACTCATGATGGCAGAATTTAGGTCGGACATACAAGCCCTAGTTTCTAGGACAGATCACTTAGAAAAGAAAATGTCTGAGTTTGCGACCTCACACAATCTCTTGATAGATGCGAACTCCGCCCTGAAAGATGAGGTGCAGAGGCTTTCCTCCAAGTTACTAGACCTGGAAGACCGCTCCTGAAGAGAAAAAATCCGTATTAGGGGAATCCCGGAATCGGTCACTCCAGACCTCCTGTTACCCTTTCTCACAGATCTTATGGCTCTGGTGTTACCCAACGTTACACAAATAGACCTAACGGTGGACTGTATACATCGCCTACCCAAACCAAGACACCTCCACTCTTCCATTCCCAGAGATGTTATCGCGAAGATCCACTTCTTCCGTACGAAGGATGACTTCTTAAGAGCTTTACGGAAACACCCCTCACTTCCAGACCACTTCAAAGATAGTGCCCTTTTTCCTGATTTGTCAGCGGTCACTATGCTTAAATGCAGAGAATTTTCCCAATACACCAAGATTCTCCGAGATCAGGGGATAAATTACCACTGGGGCTTTCCGGTAAAATTGATCATTACCAAGGACAACACCACCACCATCTGCCATAACCCTTCAACAGTCAGAGCTGCTCTTGTCGCTTGGGACTTGCTTCCATCTCCTACCACAACACCGCTGAAGAACCAAAGGATCCGTCCAGAAGCGGTTACCCCACTGTGGTCCGACAAACACCGAAGATCCGGTCCCATCCCTTATGAGTGAGAACTATAGTAGACTACTTGTTGATCCCACGTCTTTCCTCTCCAGCTAAATGCCCCTTCCTATCGATTCCCTCCAATTACTGCCAACTCCAGGTTGAGTCCTGCTTTGGACTGGTTTCCCCTGAAATACATTGGTTCCACTTGATGGAAATTCTGTTTGGTTACTTAGTGATGTTTTCAATATGTTCATTGGTTTGTTGTCATTATGCCATGCTTCCTCCTTCAGGCTTTTCGATAATGCCATCCTTCTTTGGACCTGAGGTTTCTTGCTCTAGTCTTGCCCCGGCTCCAACGCGTCCCGCACATAGAGATTATGGGTATTAAGATTTTATCACTGAATGCCAATGGGCTCAACTCGCCTTTTAAGCGCTCATTGCTGTGGAGGGACGCGTTGAGGTCTAGGGCAGACATAATCTGTGTACAGGAAACACACCTAAAAAGGCAAGATGCTTGCAGATTAAAACACAGAAAGTTTCCTGTCGCATTCCACTCCTCCTCCCCTCAAAAAAAAGCCGGGGTCTCTATCTTTGTAAAAGACTCAGTCACCTTTGTACTACAACAGTCTATTCTAGATGAGAAAGGGAGATATGTTATCCTGCATTGTACTCTAAATTCCATTCCATACATACTGGTCTCAGTATACGCACCCAACAATCACCAGCTTCGGTTTCTCTCTAGAGTTTTAAATAAGGTTAAAAGGACTGTAGGCGACCGGCTGATCGTCTGTGGAGATTTCAATTTAGTGGTCAATCCTCTCATGGATAAGTTACATTCCCCTTAAAACGCACAGAATTTACAAACACACATGGCAGAAGAAAACTTACATGACCCATGGCGTTATTCCCATCCTTCTGAGGTTGACTATACTTTTTTTTCGGCTCCTAATTGCTCTTTTTCCCGCATAGACCTCTTTCTCACGAATAGGCAAGAGCTTTACAAGGTATTATCGACAGAGATTGGAAGCCGAAAATGGTCTGATCACGCTCCTATTTTCCTAACCCTGCAGGACAGTCTTCCCCCTCCCCCATTCTCTCCCTGGAGATTAAATAATTTCCTTCTAAAATCTGACTCTAACGTACGAGAAATCAAGGCCTCTCTACAAGAGTACTTTGATCTAAACTCCCCTACTGCCTCTTCCCCAACCACACTCTGGAATGCCCGCAAAGCAGTAATTAGAGGAATTTTAATAGCGTCTAGGGAGAAGCGGCATAGGGAGCGAGAACTAGATGACACACTAAAGAAAATCCAGGTTTTAGATGACCTAGTTAAATCTTCCCCGTCCCAGACAGATATGGAAGAACGGTCAGCTTGGAAACAAAAACTAAAAGCTCTCTGTCTCCACAAATACGAAGCTTCCCTTTCTAGATTGAAATGGAACTTCTACGCCCAGGGAGATCGCCCCGGAAAGCTCCTGGCTCGGAGAGTCAAACGACTTCAGGCCAGGTCCAGAATAGCTTACTTAACTTCTGGCTCGCAGAAAGTGTTCGACCCCCAACATATTGCTGATTCTTTTACCCATTATTACCAATCTCTTTATAATATTAAGGATGATCCCTCCACTCCTCCGGTGACGCCCCTGCTAGTTAGCTCTTTTTTACAGAATATAAACCTTCCTTCAGTCTGCAAAGATCAACTTCAACTTCTAAACGCCCCTATCTCCCAATTAGAATTAGAGGACACAATCGGACAAGCGAAACTTCATAAATCCCCTGGTCCCGCGGATTCAGTAATGAATATTACAAGCTCTTCTCCCCGATCTTATCCCCTCATATCCTTAATGTTTTTAACTCCTTCTTAGCCGGTAATCTCCCTCGCCCAGAAATGCTGTCGGGCACAATCGTAACCATCCCTAAACCGGGGAAACCTCAAGACGCAGTCACGAACTACCGACCAATATCTCTCCTCAACTGCGATCTCAAGTTATTCTCTAAAATCCTGGCGAATAGAATTAATGATATTTTACCGAATTTAATCCATCCAGATCAAGTCGGTTTCGTTAAGTCGAGACAAACGAAAGATGGGATCCGGAGAGTGCTTGATATTTTGCAGTTGATTAGTAGAGACAGGGTCCCGGCGGTCCTCCTTTCGTTGGATGGCGAGAAAGCATTTGACCGGATTAACTGGCTATATATGTCAGAGGTTTTATCTAAATTTGGTTTCTCGAGTCCCATACTCCAAGCTATCTTATCCTTATACTCTTCTCCGTCGGCTAGGGTTCTCTCATCGGGTTTCATGTCCCACCCCTTTTCTATTTCTAACGGCACCAGACAAGGCTGTCCGCTATCACCACTAATTTTCGATCTATGTATTGAACCCCTTGCAGAACTGATTCGTACATCCCCGCATATTTCTGGTATTTCAGCAGGACGTTGTACACACAAAGCCAGCCTTTATGCGGATGATATCCTAATCATGTGCCAAAACCCAGAAGTTTCAGTCCCAGCCCTTCTGGACATACTAACTACATATTCACAAGTCTCCTATTATAATCTTAACATTAATAAGTCTCCTCTTCTCCCGCTTAATTGTTCTCAGGCAACTCAGTCTGAACTTTCTACATATAATTTTGTCTGGTCTGAGCGCTATATAACATACTTGGGTGTCAAAATCTTCCCAGAGCTTACGAAAACTATTGAGGTCAACTGGTTAGATCTGGCCTCTACTATTTCTGACGATATCAACAAAATGCAACAATCGTCCCTATCCTGGATGGCTAGAATTAATTTAGTCAAAATGATGCTTCTCCCTAAGTTCCTATACATCGCTAGGGCTCTACCCTTCCTGATACCTTCCCCTGTGCTAAATAGGCTGCAGTCGACACTTCTGCGGTTTATCTGGAACTCTAGAAGACCAAGGTTCAAACGACAATACTTATACCTACGGAAACAACGTGGCGGACTGGCTGTTCCTGACCTGAGGTTGTACAACCTGGCCTCCATACTAGAGCCTGTAGGACACCTTTGGTTGACCTCCCCCATGCACCACTGGGCCCATATTGAAAACGACTCGGTACCGCAGGGCTCCATTAAAGACCACCTGTTAGCGGTATTACAGGGATTCCCTCCCCTCCCCACCAACTATTTTTACTTTCTAACGACTCAGCACCTTATTTCTGTGTGGCACAAACATATTGCTCGGACACAGGCGGTGGCCCTTGATAAGCGAAATTGTCCCTTGTCCATTCTGTATGTTACAAAGATCTCCGCTCCCCTCAGCCAATGGATTTCTAGGGGTGTTTGGGTGATTGGAGATCTCTATGTAGAGGGATCTTTTAGATCCTTTGCGGACCCCTCCCACGCCTATGGGATACCCAGATCCCAATTCTTCTTATATCTTCAGATAAGACATGCAATCCAGTCAATTCCTAAGCCTCAGACACCTTCCCTTAAAACGCCATTCTACCATTTTCTCCTCTCACCAGGTACACACACCAGAGGTCTTTCAGCAGCTTACTCTACTTTTCAGGGGGTAGCCCTGAATCTAAACTAGAGTACATGGCAAAATGGGAGACGGAGCTGTCTAGGTCATTTTCAGTAGACGAATGGCTACAGGCAGCCACTTCGGCCTCAAAACACTCCAGTTGTATCAACCACATAGAGTTAATGAGTTAAATACATTTCAGATGGTCCCTTACTCCTGGTAGGACTGCCCACATGTTCCCAGACACATCCAAGATGTGTTAGAGGGGCTGCGGCTCTTCAGGTTCATTATCCCATATGTGGTGGTCTTGTTCTATTGTTACAGGGATTTGGTCCCGGGTTCAAGGTCTCATACAGGATCTATATTTTTCTAGATTTGAACTCTCTCCAGAAATGGCTCTATTAGATATCCACATGGAGGATATTCCCCACACCCATCAGACAGTGATCCAACACATACTCATAGCGACTCGCTTTACAATCGCCCATCAATGGAAATCCACCTCCTCACCTAGCTTTAGAGAAATTATTAACAGAGTTAACTCCCAGTTTCATAACGAAATCTTTTTATCAGTTCCCCCTCATTTGATTGCTGAACGAAAGGCTCAGTGGGCGGTCTGGTCCGATTCATCCTATTCTACATAATCTGAGGCTCTTCTCATCTCGTGGTCACACAATTTCCTCCCCTTTTCTCCCTCCCTCTAAGCAACAGCCCATATCTGCATGCTCCTTGGGTCCTTTTTCTGTGGATGGCTTCTAAATTAGTTCTTGTACGTTATCTTCTGACTAAGCCTGTATGCTATATGTCTTGATTTTGGAAAATAATTGGCATAACTGTTGCGTTTTGGTTGTTTTAATTATGCAATCTTTATCCTTGTTATCTTCGTTATTGATTTTTGTAATTGATTTTTACCCTACCTTTGAATTCCAAATAAAAATCTAATGAGTAAAAAAAAAAAAAAAAAAAAACAACAATTCTATATTCACCACAGGTGAATTGAAAGGTGCAAAAAATACCGTTTATTAAAACAAAAAAAAACAGTTACGGTTTTTTTTTGACTTTTGCGCACCCAGCCCCTTTTCATTGACGCAGCAGCATCTACGTAAATTTTAAAAACCCAGAAATTTCTATATTCCCCACAGGTTTTTTAAAAAGGGTTTGCAAAAAAAACCGTTTTATTTTTCCCAAAAGATAAAAAAAAACGTGGTTTTTGGACTTTTGCCCACCCAAAGATTTTTTATAAAAACCCCTTTGCATTTAAATTGAATCCACAATTTTTTTTTTTGATTAGGGGATTTGAGAATAGCTGTGATTTGCTGTCTTTTAATAAGAGACTTTAAAAACAAATTCCTACCCCTAAATTTTTTGTATTTTTCTGAACATGGGGCGAAATGCAGGTGGTAAGGAGCAAGGGGGGGGGTAGCACTGGGAGGTGGGGGGTACGAGGAAGGTGTCCTCCAGTCCCTTGCGAAAACACGCTGCCAGCGGTTTCGCAGTTCGGGGACCTTCGGGCCTGTCATCGTGGGTCACCCCCCTGTAAATTAAAGTAACAAACTTTGTCGCCAATCTGTCCTTAAAGGGTTTTAAAAGCAACCTGCATCTAGCATTCTTTTTCCCTCCTCGCCTCCCCGTCAGGGCCCACAAAGTCGTCATCACCCATCATCACATCTGCCCAACTGAACACCCAAATGTCAATTTCGGGGTTAACCCACCACTGGGATAATCCCATTTTTTAAAAACCTCTTTGTTGCCCAAAAATGGGGTTTGGGGGTCAGAAGGGCGGGAAAAAAAACAAGAGGCCAAAAAGGATGTTTTTTCCTCTGCCGGGAGCCCATTTTACTGATCCCAAACCGGGGAGGTAAAGGAACCCGGTCAAGGGGGGAAAAAACCCCCGGCGGCCCGGCAACGCCTTGCAGTGCCCCTTGCTTGTAGCCCGCAGTTCGGGAAAGCAAAAAGTCAGGAGGAACCAATTCACCTTTTGTTGATAATGATGTTTTAAATGACGACATTCCCGGGTCCATCCTGGCCCTTTTTCCGCAAAAATTTTGGGTTTGCGAGGCTCATCATTTGGAAAACGAGGGGGAAAGGGACAGGGGGTAGTGTAAATTTAACGGGGCCCCCCGCCAAAAAAAGGGAGAGGCGGTCGCAGAAGCCCGGGGGGGGGGGGGGGGGGGCGGGGGGGGGGGGGGGGGGGGGGGGCCCTGATATGTTTTCCGCCCCCACGGTCGGGGGAAAAACCCCGTTTCCTCGTTTTTCGCCGTAAAAAAGGTCCAGGCCCTCTAAAAGCCGGGGCCTTTTTTTAGCAACCCTCGACCCCCACCCACGTGTCATATGCCCCCCTTTGCCGTAAACGCAAAAAAGTAGAGGCAAAATTTAAAGTTTTTTAAAAACCACCACCAACATGTCTAGCCCCACAGCAGCGAATGAAGGGAGTTGAAATAAAGGGAACACTTTCCCCCAAAAAAAGGCCAAAACCGGGACGCCGGGCCCCCAACCACGGTCAAACCCTTTTGTCTCCGCCTCCTCCTCCTCCCCCCCACCCCCAAGCGTTCCTCAGTCCCCTTTGTCTCTCAAGTCATGTCAATAAAGCCCCCCGCTTCACCTCCACCGCGCCCGAGAAACCACCAGAAACCAAAGAAACCCATCCTCCCCCCCCTTCTCCTTCCCCCCCTTTTTGACGACCTCCCACCCGTCAGGGGCCCCCAAGTCTAGCGCCACCCCTTCTGTTTTCCAGGTTTGGGAGCAAAAAAAACCCCAAAAAAACCCCAAACCCCACCCCCAAAGCCAAAAGCCGAATGTCAGCTTTTGCCAGGTTTTTGGCCTTGGAAATGTTGCCCTTTTCCTTTCTGGTGGACACAGAGGGGTTCCGCCCGTCTTTGGGCCCTCGTTTGCCCCCAATACCCGGGTTTCCCCAAACAGGATTTTTTTCCCCGAAAAGCCGCCCCTTGCCCTGGCCACCCCCGTGTCATCTAAAATTTAAAGGCGTTGTCTGAAATTCTGGGGTCCGGAAAAATTTCCAACCACCACCGAAAACATGGACTAGAAGCAGGGAAAAAGGCCCCCTTAATCCCTGTAAACAGCCCCACTGGGTGAGCTGGGTGGTTTGTCCGGGGGTTTGACGGGGGGCCTTCGGGTGGGCGCACGCTCTTCAAAACCGCGGGGATGGTGCAGGGCTTTTTCCCCCCCAAGGGCCCCTTTTGGGGGCATCACGTGCCCAGAGACACCAGGCCGGGGTTAAAATTTAAAATTCTCCCCTTGGAAAACCGTCCACACAGAGGTAAAGGAGCGGTGGAGGGGCTTAAGCAACGGGGACCGAGCCCCTGGTGGGTGACAAAACCCTTTGTGCCAGGCGGGGGTGGGGGTGCAAATAACGGGCAAAAAATTTGCTGGCCCCCCTTTAAAGATCGGTAGGTGGAGCACATCCCGGGCCGGGCACATGCCCATAAACCTTGTCGCCAAAAATTTTTCTAAAAAACCCTACCCGGGGTTGGGATGCCTGCTAAAATAAGGTTTGAGGGTTGATTCCCGCCTCCGCCTTCGACCCTGTTTGTCCCCCCCCTTTGGGCTGCGTTGCGGGCTTCAGTTTGGGCCCCCCCGTAAAACCGTCCTCTTTTTGACGGGGAAACCCACGTTTGGAATTCCCCCCTCCACATGTTTCCACAAATTGTGGCAGAGCCCCAAATCCCATTACCAGTCAAAGGGTGACCATGGCCTAAACAAGCCAGCGGTAGGGAAACCCCGGGGTTTTGAACCACCGAGAAGTGGAGGCAGGTGAAAGGGGCTCTGCACCCCCTTGCCAGTTTTAAAGAACCCACCAAAATGGTCATTTCGGACAATCCCCTTGTCGATGAGCATTGTGGTAAATTTTAAATTTTTCGGGAAAGATCGTTGGACACTCGGGAAACAACAGGTTCCCCCCCAGCGACGGAGGAGGAAAAGGACACAGATGCGGCACGGGGCCTTTCCCTCCCCGTAAAACCCAAAAGGGCCCGAAGTTTCAAAAAAATTTTCCCCATCGGTCTTCATTGGGGCAGTGGTTGGGGGCCCAGAGCTAGTGCAAGGTGGCGCATCAGCTCTCAGGGGGGGCATCACTCGGCAACCCGGGGCTGTGTTAAAGTTTGTCCCGGAGGAGCGGGAGGGGGGAGGAGGGGGGAGGTTTTCCTAGCCCACCGTGTTACCGACGCCCCCTCCCTTTGGGAAAGGGGTTGGGGGCCCCGAAATTTGAGGGGGAGGAGGAAGCTGAGGAAGATCATTTTTGCTAGGGCCCCCGCCCCAGGGCTTGGGAAATAAAGGGGCTCCATCTCTCACAGGGTGTTTTGGATGCCCCCCTTTCCCCCAAAACTTATCCCCCGCTTTAAAGGGCCCCATCAAAAGGGAAAAACATTTTAATGGGGGCCACCCCCGGTTTCCCCCGTAAAAAAAAAAATCAGCATTTTCCTTCCACCCCCCCAAATAGAGGTAAAATGCGGGAAATTTGGGAAACCTTGCTGTTTGATCAACTGGACATCTGTTGCGTCTGTTTCACTTTCCCCCAAAATGTCACGTGGAACAACATCAGCGAATTTGACAGCGTAGAGTCCCAAAGTGGGCTTTAGGGGGCAGCACCGGGCAAGGTGGCCCAGGAAGCCTAATGGGTGCCCTTGGGCAATCTTTTTTTTAACCACCTCCCCGGACCCTGAATGCGGGCAAAATTCCAACACAAAAGGATCAGCTTAAGATTATGGTGCAGGGACTATCTGCCGCTCTCAACACCGAGGGTTTTTTGCATTTTTTTCCGGGACCCAATAACTTTTTGGGTAAAAAAAATTTGGACGAAGGGGGGCCCGGTTTGGCTCGTCACCCCATAGAGGTTTTGCCTGCCCAGAGCCACGTCTTTATCTGAGCGCCCCTTTCCCAGCACGGCTGGAGGAGTCATTACAGAAAAACGCATCCGGTTTTCCCCCACAGAAATGTGGACTTTTGACTTTCATCAAGTTGAATCGGGAATGGATCTCGAGGGAATGTTGTGGCCCCAATTGCTGAGGTCACCGATTAGTTCCCAGTCTACTTAACTTCCCTTTTTCAAACAAAAAATGGTACTTTGAAAATTTTTTTTTTTAAAATGATCATTTCTTACTGAAATTTTTATTCTTTTTTCCCAACAGTTCATTTTGCTGGTTTTGCTTTGAGGCGACGGGAAAAAAGGACACAAGGTTTCTTTGAAAACCCCCTTTATTCCATTTACCCTTTATCTTAAGAAGTTTTCGCATTGTAAAGGGTTTTAGGTCATTTTTGCTGTGAGATAAGAAATAATCTGGTCCTTTGGAAAAAAAAATGTGACTTCAAAGTGGTTTTTTTTCCCCCCTCAAAATTTTTTTAATAGGGGCCCTGAGGGGGGGGTCATTTTTAAATTTTTTTGGGGTCTTAGCTTAATACGAAATTAATCGGCCCTTTGTAACAAAAATGTGGTTTTAAAAGTGGCATTTTTTCCCCCCCAAAATTTTTTAAAAAGTAGCTGAGAAGCTTTTTTAAAATTTTTTTTTTGGGTCATGCTGCTTTAAAAATGCAGAATTTTTACAGGTCCTAATTTAAAAAAAAAAATTTGTTTCTTTAAAAACATTTGTTTCCCTTTACAATTGACCAAAGTGGCCCAAGGGTCCCTGCTTTTAATTTTTGGGGCATTTTTCTGTGACAAGCACTATACTACAGGTCCTATTCTAAAAAAAGTTGTTTTTTAAAAGACATTTGTTTTTTCCCATTTACCAAAGTGGGGTTTAAGGGCATGCTTTTGAATTTTTTTTTGGGGATTTTGGGTGTGACAAAGCAACTTTTACTACAGGTTTCCCATTCTAAAAAAAGTTGTTTTTAACAGACATTTTTTTTTTCACAATTTTCAAGATTTGGGTCAAGGGTGATGGGGCTGTCAGAAACAAAGGGAAAAGGTAAAGGGCACTGTTAAATGGAACATATTTGGGAAAAAGACTTTTTTTTTACAAATCTTTTAAAAATAGCATCAAACCCGTAATTTAGACAACCCAATTTTTAAAACAAAAGGGAAAAAAAAACCCAAAGGGCAAGGTGGGATTCCATCCTATTTTAAAAAAGTGTTTTCTAGAATTAAAGTTTCCCAAAAAAATTGCATGTACAAAATAGCTGTTAAAAAAAATTCCCCTTTAATTGTCAAGGGGGGGTACAGGAAAACTTTTTACCAGATGTAGGGTTTTTCAGAGGACATGGAGTATGGAGCCGGGGCAGAGACAAAATAAGAGACCATTTCCTCCACACGTTTAGGAAATTAAAAAAAAGAATGCGAAGATAAAGGGCCCCCTGGTTGTAAAAAGGAGGGGGTTTTAACCCCCAGTAAATTTTCCAAAAATGAAGCTCAATTGGTTTCCCCCTCAAACGGAGGGGGAAGCGCTAACCCCCGGGATTGCCCGTGTACCCGAGGAAGGCTGGAGTTCTCACACTTTCCCCTTCGCACTCTCTTTTACATGAAAAGTTTTCCCTTGCTGCGTCCCTCAGGGCATTTTAAAAACCCGCGGGGTTTAAAAAAGACGGACGCCAGCCCGGGCTTTCACCGCAACCCCCTGTAACTCCGGCCCTGGGAAAGCTGTTGGCCCAGGACAGTATAGTCAATGCCAATTCAACCCAAAAAAGGGGTTTGGTTTTTAAAGACTCCCTTTTTTTCCCCCGGGACTTTTTAAATGTGGGGGGCCCTGAGGTTTTGGGGGTCATGCCCGTGGCCCCGGACAGGTAAAAGTCAATTTTCCATTCCCAAATAAAATGGTGGTTTTAAAGACTCCTTTTTTTCCCGGGACTTTTAAAAAAATGGGGGCTGCAGGTTTGGGGCTCATGCCTTTTGGGGGGAGAAAAGGTATAGTCAATGCCAGTTTTTAACTAAAAGGGGGTTGAAAAAAATCCCTTTTTTTCCCGGGAAATTTTTTAAAAAGTGGGGGCATGCAGGTTTTGGGGGGTTTATGCTTTTGGCCCAGGGGCAGGTAAGTCAATGTCCCGTTCAACTTAAAAAAGGTGGTTTTAAAAAACTCCATTTTTCCCGGGCCCTTTTTTAAAAGTGGGGGTCATGGGGTTTGGGGCTCCTTGCGTTCCCGGGCAGGATAAATTTAATGTCCCGTTCAAATAACGATGGGGTTTAAATCATACTGCCTTCCCGGGGACTTTTTTAAATTTTGGGTGATGCAGGTTTTTAAAGGGGGAGGGTGTTTGGTACAAGACGGGGGTTTGTAAATTGGGCTGTGACCCTTTTTTTTTGTGCTTTTTATAACCTAGTTTTTTTGCCTAAGATGTTGCACGTTCCCTTTGAAATGTTGTGGATGTTAAAATTTCCCCCCTTTTTCCCGCCTTTTTGGGTGAATAAAAAGGGGGGTTTTTGGTTTTTTGGGGGGTCCCCAAGAATTTTAAAGGTCATCCCCCGCTTAAACGGAAAGGGTCACTATCGAAAAACCTTATCGAAGCGGGCCCACTATCGACTGTCGATCGGGTCTCATAGCCAACGCAATCGCCCCAACACTAGTTAGGGGTAGAGTTATTTTTAAAGGGGTTTTTTCCCAAACTGGGTTTTTTTTTTTTTCAGAGTGCTCTTTTAAAAACCCGCTCCGGGAAACCCCCCTTTTTGTTCAGGTTTGGTTTATCGGTTCTATAGCAGTGGGCAGAAAAATTTTGCTCTGGCCCTTTCCCAGGGGGTTTACCCTCTTAGAGAGACATTGATGATGAAGGGATATTTTAACAGCAGGACACAAGGGGTCCCAAAACTGTAAAGGGTTTCTAAAGGCAACCCAAGGTTTTTCAGCAGGCCCAGGAAACCCTTTTTTTAAAAAAAACCAAAAGATAAAAAAATGTTCAAGCTCTGAAATAAAGCAAAATCAGAATAGCAATTTATTTGGTAATAGTCTGTTTATTACCTTTGCCTACCCGTTTAAAGCTAAAACATTGTTGGGGGGGAAAAACCCCTTTAAGGTAAAATTTAGGGCTAAAAGAAAAAAATTGAGATAGAATGGAAACCCTTTTTTCGTTATATAATGGACATTTATGCAGCTTAATAATATAGTTTGCAATTTTCAAAGGCCTAACGAAAAAGAGAAAGTTTTTTTCTCTGTTAAAGGAAACAATACTTGGTACCTGTCACGGGTGACAATAGAGGATCCTCTAGGTCACCGCGAGAGATGACTCATTGAACCACTCCAGGGAGTGGACTCTAAGGTGCCCACCAATATTCACCACAGCCCGCTGCAAGACAGGATGGGGCCCTTTTTTCGGAAGGGGCTCCCAAAAAATACCCCTAATGTGGGTGCTTTTGGTGGGCAGGGAATAGGGTATGTGGTACAGGGGGACGGCCCAAAATGGGGCCATATGCAGGGAGAAAGGTCAGGGCCGATGGCAGACAATTGTGGTAAGGTCACTCATAGAAGGTCAGGGCAGGCGGCAGGCAGAGAATAATCATGGTCACAGGCAGAGGTCAGAGTCCGGATAGCATCAACAAAGCAAAATAGACACTAGAAGTCTGGTGCCTTTTCAGACCCATTCGCTATATTTTTAAACGGGCGCACTCCAGTCTCAGGCGCATTACAGGCCCCCGCGGGGACTTTGTAATACATCTTAGCCCGGGGCCCCGCTGGGGGGCCCTGCACTACAACCAGTGGGAAAATACACATTTTATAGCTTCAGTATTGCTGGTACAATTTTTGTGGAAAAAAGGTTTAACCCCCTTAAAAATGGTTTACCTGAGACAGAAATTTTCCCCTTTTGTGCTAGAATGTGCCGATTTAAGACCCGCGGTAGACTGGGGTTCATGAAATTTAGGGGGGCCCTTTAAAACAAATTTTTTGTGCAAATAAAAAGCCTTTTCTGGGCGCCAAAAATCATACATGTCGCCCTAGGAGAATACACCAATACACTGGCTAGGGGAAGAGGGGGAAGTGACCTAATAAAGGGCCCCGCATTGCGGGTTGGGAAAAAAATGGAGCGCTTTGGGCCTTTCCCTGGTTCTTTAAATTTCGGAGAGTGGGCACGCATGAATCCCAGGGAGCAGGTTTTGCATGTGCCATTAGAAATCAAGGGCTGGGTGGAAAAAGGGAAAGGGGGGGGTGAGTAACGAGTGGACTGGGAGGCAAAGACACAAATGTGTCCACGGTACAGAGCGGGGACTGTGGAGCGAATCGTGACAGTACCTCCTCATACAATGCATTTAATATGGTAATAATATTAGTTTGACTTTTGTAAAAGCTTCAAATTTTTTTTTCCAAAATACTTACCGTATTTTCCGGACTATAAGGCGCACATAAAAGCCTATAAATTTTTTCAGAAATCGAAAGTGCGTATTAGGGCCCTTTTTCAGACGGCTTATTAAAACCGTAAATTTTGAGCCGGGGTTGCGCTCGCAATTCCGGCTTGAATTAGGGGGGGGGGAGGGGCCGGGCCCCGGGGGCGCGGCGCGCCGGCCCCATAGACTTGCATTATCCACGGCGCGTATTTCGCCTGGATAATGTGCAAATGACTTTCTCCCCGCCCGGGCGGATTCGCCTAGCCCGGAAGGGGCGATGGAATCCAAATGTTTTCCTTTTGAAACGGTGGATTAACCCTAATTATGTGACGGGAAAAATTAATTTTTAAAAAATTAAATAAAAATTTGGGAAATTTTAAAAATTAAAAAGGGTTTTAAATTTTGGTTTAAAAAAAATAAAATTTTAAAAAAATTTTAATTTTTTAAAATTTTTTAGTAAAAATTTTATAATTTTTTAAAAATTAAAAAATGATTTTAAAATGAAAATATTTGAAAATATTAAAATTATTTTAAAAAAAAATTTAAAATTTTGGGAAAAAATTAAAAAAAATTTTAAATTTTTTAAATTTAAAATTTAAAAAAAAATAAATTTTTTTAAAGGGAAATTTTTTTTTTAATTTAAAAAAAAGGGGGGAAATTTTTAAAAAGGGGGGGTTTAATAAAAATTTTAAAATTTTAATTTAAAAAATTTTTTAAAAAGTAACAAAATTTTTTTTAAAATTAGGTTTTGGGGGGGAAAAAAATATAAAATTTTTGAGAAATGTCATTTAAAGTAAAAAAATTTTTTGGGTAAAATTTTGGGGTTTTTAATAAAAATTTTTTTTAAAAATTTCCCCCTTTTAAAAAAAATTTAAAATTAATTTCAAAAAAATGAAATTGAAAAAACCCTTTTTTCCCCCCAAAAAAAGGGGGAAAAAAAAAAAAAATTTAAAATTGGATTAAAAAAAAAAAAAAAAAAAATAAAAAAAAAGGGAAAAAAATATAAAATTTTTTTAAAAAAAATATTTTTTAAATTTTATTAAAATGAAAAAATTTAAAAATTTTTTTTACCCAAAAAAATAAAAATTTTTTTAAAAACAAAAAAAATTTAAAATTTTTATTTTAAAAAAAAAAAAATAAAATTAAAGGGAATAAAATAAACCCAAAAAAAATTTTAAAAAATTTTTTAATTAAAAATTTTTTTAATAAAAAAAAAATTAAATTTTTTAAGGAAAAGAAAAAAAAAAAAATTAATAAAAAAAAGAAATTGGAATTTAAAAAATAAAATGGGGGGGTTTTTAAAAAAATAAATTTATTTTTTCGGAAAAAAAAAGAAAAATTTTTAAAATTTTAATTTTTAAAAATTAAATTTTTAAATTTTTTTTTAAAAAACTAAAAACTTATAAAAAATAATTAAAAAAATGTTTGGGGGGAAAAAATTAATTTAAAAATTTTAATTAAAAATTCCAATTCGGATAGGGGGGCCGCACTTCCCCGGGCCCTTAACAATCATGTACGGGTATACGCGATGGAAAGTGACTGTAAATTATCTCCCCGCCCAGCGGCTTCGCCGGGCGGGGAGAGGAGACGTAATCCATAGTTCTCTATGAGAACTGTGCATTACCTTAATGAATGGGCCGTTTTCGGCCCGTAATTGGCGCACTTTGGCGCGTAATTACGGACCGAAATACGGCCCATTTTAAGCCGTGTGAACATGGCCTAAGTGGCAGGACCATTGTAAATCCGACCGTATTGCGGCCGCAATCCGCGGCGGCAATACGGCACGGAAATATGGAGAATGGCCTATACGGCCACCGTAGTCAGAAGCATCACTGCGTGTGGTGATACGTACAGTTCTGTGTGCAGGAGCCCCGCAGAATATCTGTGTTTCAACATTGTGTGTGCATTCAATACCGTACTGTAAGTTTTTTATACCCACTACCCCAAAAATGCCTCCTGTTAAGAGACATGCTTATGATGCTGATTTTAAGCTTAAAGCTATAAGTCATGCAGTAGAGCATGGAAATAGAGCAGCTGCAAGAGAATTCAACATTAATGAATCTATGGTGCGTAAGTGGAGGAAACAAGAATATGCCCTACGCCAGGTAGAGAAGACCAAACTGAGTTACCGAGGAAGCAAAGCAAGATGGCCACATTTGGAGGAAAAACTAGAACAGTGGGTTATTGAACAGAGAAGTGCAGCTAGAAGCGTCTCCACTGTCTCTATTCGACTCAAAGCCACAGCGTTAGCATGCGATCTGAAGATCAAGGACTTTCAAGGTGGTCCTTCATGGTGCTTTCGTTTCATGAAAAGGCGTAATCTCTCCATCCGCACCAGAACTACTGTCTGCCAGCAACTGCCAAAGGATTATGAAGAGAAGCTGGCCATTTTCCACACCTACTGCAGAGCCAAGATAAATGAAAAGAATATCCAGCCAGAACACATCACTAACATGGATGAGGTCCCCCTCACTTTTGATATCACCGCACAACGTACTGTTGAGAAAACAGGGACCAGTATGGTATCTATACGTACCATAGGACACGAGAAGTCATCTTTCACTGTAGTTCTCGCCTGTCAGGCTAATGGCCAGAAACTACCACCCATGGTCATTTTTAAGAGGAAGACTTTGCCCAAAGAACAGTTTCCAGCTGGTGTCATCATCAAGACTAGCCCAAAGGGCTGGATGGACGAGGAGAAGATGAGTGAGTGGCTGAGGGAGGTCTAGGTCAAGAGACCGGATGGATTTTTTCACAAATCCCCATTCCTATTGGTCTGTGACTCCATGCGCGCCCATTTCACCGATACTGTCAAAGCCCAAGTAAAGAAAACGAATTTGACGCTTGCTGTCATTCCGGGTGGATTAACCACAGAGCTCCAGCCGCTAGGGCATTTAACGTTAAATTGTGAGCTGCGTGGGAGAATTGAATGACAGAAGGTGACCACACATTCATCAAAACAGGGAGGCAACGCCGTGCCAGTTATGCCACTATGTGCAAATGGATCGTGGATGCCTGGGAGAAGGTATAAAAAAAACCAAAAATGGGAACAGTAGAGAAATTCCACATAAGACCATAAAAGGTCAATAAAAATGCAAAGTCCGTCCCAAGGCGAACAAGCCTCAAACTCACCACCGTAGGATACAAAAAGATGGTTTGGACGACAGCATAGTAAAAGCAGGAATCAGCTTTATTCCAGAGTGAGAGACACCATCACAACATTTCGGCCTGTCAGTGCATGGCCTTTTTCAAGCAGCATGAAAAAAGGCCATGTACTGACAGGCCGAAACGTTGTGATGGTGTCTCTCACTCTGGAATAAAGCTGATTCCTGCTTTTACTATGCTGGGAGAAGGTATCAGTCTCCAGTATCATCCGAGCTTTCAAGAAGGCTGGAATCATCACTGAAGAGCTAAGCAGCAGCAACGAGACTGACTCAGATAATGATGAGGGGGACTCGAGAATGCTTGATGCAGAACTCGTGCAACTGTTAAACTCCGACACTGAAGATGAAGAATTTGATGGATTTGTGGTGGATGAATGAACTGAAAAAGAACTGTAAGTGTATTGATTTTTGTTACAACTTAACAAGTTGAGAGTTATTGTGAAAGTGTTGAATAAAGTTTGGCTTGTGGTCTGAACTTTGTTTCATTTAATGCGCCGCGCCTTATAGTCCGGTGCGCCTTATAGTCCGGTGCGCCTTACATATGAACCTAGATGCCTTAGCAGGTGCTCAATGATAATGCGCCTTATTATCCGGTGCGCCTTATAGTCCAAAAAATACGGTAGCTTAGAGCAAAAGAGAAAAATGCAGCAAAAACCCATAATGACCAGGGCTGCCCATAAAATTGAACCAGACAAAATTCTGTCTAAAACAGTTTCAGAAATCTTTGTAAATATGATTTGGGGCACCATTCTAGATACAGAAGTAACCATTTTGCATGAGAAAGGACATGGTGGAAATCACTGGTGGCTTCCCAAGTAATCGTCATCAGCAGATTTTTTTTTTTGTTCCATTACTAATGTGTTTCTTTATGCAACTTAATGGGAATATGTCGCCAATTTTTTTTTTTTGTTTGTTTTACTTATTAAATCAAGCCCCTGATCCATATTCTTTTCCTCTCAGTCGTTTTTATTTCCTGATTGTAGATTTCTCTATTTGGCCGTCTATATATGATTGTGGGGAAGACATTCTTGCTTGCACTGCTTTAACAGCAGTCAAAGAGATACTTTACTGCAGCTTCATGCCCATAGGATTCTGACATAGGAAGTGTCAGACTGTTATTAGGCTTAGTGGCTAAAGTGAAAACTGCAGGACTTAAGAATCAATAAAAAATACTGAAAGTGATATGGACAACACAAAAAAAAAAAAACCAAAAATTCCTAAAAACTGTGTTTAACATAAAAAATGTGAGTTAAACAATAAGTCATTTTTTGATGACACATTCCCTTTAAATAACGTAATTCTTTTTTTTAAATCAGGATTAAAATACAACTGGTGAATTACCACAGACAGCAAAATCTCTAGCGAATCATTAAAGGGAGGAGAGAAAAAGTCAAAAAAGGGAAGCTTGACCGCCGGCGTGCCTCATTGAATGACTATATTATGTCGATATTAGCACTGGAAGGGAGTGATACATTATAATTGCATTACAATTCAAATCACAGTCTTATTAACACTGATGGTTCCTCACCTAGGCTCTACTGCAAGACAAATAGTGTTCTTGATATTGATTTAAAATGCTAATATTTAGATTTCTACATCAAGGGAAATCCATCTGCAACAGATTCCTAAGTTGTATTGACAGTTGTAAAAACTTACCAATATTTTACATGAGAATACTATTTTAATTTCATGGATGAGAGAGATCGTGTTGAATAGAATACATGATGTAAAAGCTGATCTGTCATTTTAATACGCTGCCCTATGTACAGATAGAATATTACAGCTGTAACTTCAGAATCCTGTTAGAACAGCAGAAAAAAATGTGCTTTATATGGCTAAAACTAGCTATCAATGAATACAGCGGACTCATTTCAATGAGTCCGCTGTATTCATGAGAGAGCCATTTTCTCTGCTTTTTCCTGTATCACTTCATTCATCATGACAGTGATTGACAATCTGCTGTGCATTCATGTGTACCCTATGGAAAGGTCAAGGAGCAAGCTCCCCATAGTAAACACAGCAGACTCATAAAATACCTCTGTATACAATCATGTCACTATGTGCACAATACCTTACAACAGAATTCTATAGTTTGTAAATGAAGATTCCATATAGTGCCCTAATAATATCACCATACATTGCCTCAACAATAGTGTTGCTTGAATCTGTCCCTGTTCGTTTCGACCAAATTTGGGACTTCTCAAACCCCAATTTTTTCACTCCGATCCTAACCCTAAGCCTAGCGCTTATCTTGACCATAACCTTAACTAAAGCTCTCGATTTTAGCTACTGGCAGGATTTTTTTAACCCCTTAAGCCGAACGCCTGAAAAGTAGTTAATGACCAGAGCATTTTTTTAGTTTTTGCCTCCTTGCGTTTTAACAGTTGTACCTTTTTTATTTTTTCAATGACGCAGTTGTATGAGGCCTCGTTTATTCGAGACAAGTTGTACTTTATGGGGGAATAGTTTAAGTTCACTTATAAATAATTGCAGTATTTTTGTTTTCTTTTCCAAAAATTTTTTTTTGTTATTTTTATTATTTTTTTTTTACACCATTCACACTTCACACTTACTAACTTGTTAGATTAATTCTACAGGTTACTACGGTTACTACCTAATGTGTGTAGTTTTTTTTTTGTGTGTGTGTAATTTATGCACAATAATTTTTTACTAAATATTTATTTTTATTTTATTATTTTTTTATTTTTTTTATTTTTTTTACACTTTGTATGCTTTTTTTTTTTTTTTTTACTTTTTTGACTCCCATGAAGGGAGAACTGTTTTACATTTTACATTTTTTTTTTAAACTTAGTAATGTATTAGCATATTCATATATGCTAATACATTCTAATCTGTGTCAGTCTGACACAGGCAGTGATCTGGACAGCACACAGTGCGTCCTAGTCACTGGCTTAGTACACAGACAGCTCTGGGGCCACTCTAGGTCCCCAGGGCTGACTGTGCAGCCATCTCCCGGGCTCTGTCGGGTCACCGGGTGTTCCGATCACCCGACAGAGCAGGGGAACCCTTTGATTGCGCTGCGGTAATGCACCGCCGCAATCAAAGGGTTAAAGCACCGGGTTGCGGAGGTTTCCTCCGCTCCCTGATGCTCGCAGGGGATGCTCTGGGATCGGGGCTGTGTAGTACAGCCCCGATCCCAGCCCAATTGCGGCGCCGCAAACGCCGATGTCTGCAGCGACGCCAAAAGACGTCGCTGCAGACTAACGACCCGCACCGGCCGCCGTCAAAAGACGGTGCTCGGTCGTTAAGGAGTTGAACAGGTTTTATATGGGTTAACATACCTTTTCCTCAGTTCTGGAGATTGTTGAATAGTGTCGTTGCGTAGTGTTGAACTTCAGATTCCGGTCAAAATCCTATTAGACCTGAATCTGACATAATTTCTGTCTGATGTCACTTCTGGTCCAATGTTGTTGTAAGTGACATCAGATGGATGAAAATGATGTCAGAGCACCAGCACCCCGGCTCAGAAGCACCTGAGATTAAGTTAATCCATTCAAAACCTATTAAAAAGCTCTATCTCCAATTTAAAGGGGTTTTGCAATGAAGTAAAATTAACGTGTGAAGCTTGCAAATGAAATAACAAACATTTTCACCATTCATTATTATTAAAAATTCTGCACTGTTTTTGTTTTAGCTGCTCCTTTAGTGATCCATTGTTTACAGCTTGTCTCCAGGGGATATGACCAGGTCTGAGAGCTCCTCACTCCTGGTCGCACATGCTCAGACATCACCTCTCATCTCAGGCAGCTACTGAGTGTTCAAACCCCGGGTGCTGTCATTCTACTCCTGTCCTCTGTACTCCTCAGTAATTAGTCAAACAGTGCAAATAAATAAAAAAGAAACTTCAATCAGGTTTGTGCATTGATAAAGAGAAAAAAAACCACAGGTCTGGTTCCTGCAGGGATTTGAACCTAGGACCTTTGTGCCTGGAGGCAAAAACTTTACCTCTGAGCTACTCACAATGCTTTACATAAGCAGACCTTTCTTTGACTATATAGAGGAAAGGCATGGTGATGTCATCCTGCAGGGTCACATGATATGCAATTCAAACAAATCACACACGCCCCCTGAGCACACAGAGCTGAAGAGATGGATACAGGATGTAAGAAATAAGATCATGGCAAAACCCCTTTAAGGTTAGGTGTAGTGGTCCATTTTTTTTATTAATATTGTCAAAGATCGATTTGGGTTAACACGAACTGAAATGCTGAGATTTGGTTCAGATTCAGACCCGAATCTGAAGCACAACACTTCAAAACAACACTATTCTTCAATGTCCAGATGCCAGTGCTCTTAGCCCAGATTTCTAAAGCTGGCTATGCACATTAAATAGCTGCTGGCCAAATACTTTATTATCCGAAAGCTGTCTCTACCACTTCGCCCATAAACACGCATGTTCTGCAGAGTTTGTTTTGATGAAGAGGAAGCTACTTTCTACTGTCTATTATACACCCAGTAAAATGGCAACTCCCGCAATTGAACTGAGCTACTCAGGTTAAGGGGTTCTTTTGTGATCTTGTTTTCAGTGGAATCGTGGGAGCTCCAAGTCTGGTATAATACTGATGCCAAAATGCTGCTGTGTTTGTGTGAAAATGGCCAATGTTTGGCATGATTCAATCACACTTCATTATTTAAAATTGAAATACAAGTACATGCAGTCTGTGTATTATAAATAACTCATCATCAGACCTTCCAGGATAAAACGGAAGAATTCAAGCTTTTTATCGAGCACCTAAGGGAATATAAGGACACCGTAGAAAGGACACGAAAGACGAAAAAGTCGACTCTATTTACTTTCTGACCATTTAATGTTAAAGGACTTGCAGGGAAAAGGTTAATATGTTTCAACTGATGCATTATATTCTGACCAGTGAGCCAATTTTCCTTGGTCAGAGTGACCTTGCAAGATGCCCCGAATCTACTTTAATATATCCACTCGCGGACTTTCTTAGCTGAGAGGGGAAAATTGCCAATTTGTAGAAGTCTTGTTGTTGTTGTTTGTGCTGATTCTGGCATTTCATGGATAACTATTAGCTGTGCAGATTTTGAAAACTGAAATATGTTTTGGGATATTTGGGATTAAAGGGCGACATGTATGAAACTTGGCGCCGACACACCAGTTCTAAATCGATATAGGGGAGTGTAGAATGAGACAGTAGGTATGAACCTGTCATATGTGGGTTCATAAATCTGGTGTGTGACATGCCTTCCACAGCATAGCATGTCTGGAGCTATCAAATGTGTTGTATATGGCGCTTAACGGCACATATATAGAACAGGGCTATGACGGGTTTTTTGGCTCAAAACATGGTCTCTTGCATTTTGATCCAGCCAACGCTGGTTTACCCTGACAGGGTAGGAGACCGGTCCCATATGGATTCATGATCCAAGCGCAGCTGAGTTTGGTCATTTAGTGGTAACTGTAAGTAATTTCTGAGCAACAGTTATTCTCACGTCTTCTCAGCTAAATATCAGGTAATGTCATTTCCCTAATAATACTACAGGCAGGTTTGTTAAGTCGTGATCTGATTTATTTCCTAACTTTCCCCTGAAGCGATCTTTGGATGATCGAAACATGTCGAGATAAGGTCACAGGGCTTAGTAGGGTCAGTATTTATAGGGTTAGGTTCCTGGCAGGCACGCTCTTATCAGGGCGATCGTCCTGCTTTTTCTGGCTTGGTTAGGGCATTTATAGCAATTCAAGGGCCGCATAGGGCTAGTACTGTGGACCGCCTACCCTTTTCCCTCCTTTGTATGGCTTTCATATTTTTCAGTTGTGTTAAGGGATGCTTGAGCATTGATAAGAGATGTTTGTTTTTTAATGCACATTATTAAAAGTTACATTTTAGGGCCTTTTTTTCCTCTTTTAAGTTTTGTGTTGGCTCAAAACATGCCAGAAAACTGGCGCAGACCTGTTCATACATGTCGCCCAGAGTATTGACTCGAATAATGAGACATTGAGACAAACACGTTCTGATCTCTTTTTACAGAGTGTAGACTTTAGTTACAATTGAGTCATGTATTGTATTATAACTTTGACTATATTATTACTCATTTTTGCCTCGATGCCTTTGCACTCCAGCCAAATTTTTCTTTAGGAATAATGAATTCTAGATTAGCTTTCTTTCCTAATCTACTCAAAATACTCTGTAATTTCTTTCGTTCTTGCCTTTTGTGGTCCCTCCAAATGTAGACGATATGCAGCAAGAAGAGAACTGTAAAGTTGGCCATAGACAAAAGATAACTACTGATAAAACATTTGGCTTATAGCTATTTATGTGACAACAGACTGTATGGTTACGAGTATGTCTTCTTCATGTGAACCAGTGTCAAATGAGGTATCCATTTGACTGTTGTTAGGGTCTTATTCTCCTCTATATCCATGGAAGTTGCCTTATCCATTTAGATGAATTTTACATTTTCGTATTTTGCCAGTGGAGTAAACTTTGATTATCCACCTTGTATCCAGAAGAACAGACCATAGCACGCCATCTGTTTTCCATATAGAGTATTTAAAGAGAACCTGTCACATAGATTAGTTTCCCCCTTGCTGAGGACAGCACAAGCTAGTGTCAGACCTGCTGTTTCCAGCGCTGTGTCCCTTATTCTGTAACATGCTGTAGTTTTCATGTATTTAATGCTCAAATCTGCAGTTTTCAGCCAGAAGAGTCATTCAAAGACTAATTTTTTCCCGAAACCCCGCCCACCTGAGGCTAGCCACGCTCACTTTAACTTATAAACCTATAACTTTGAATAGGTAGAAACATGTGACTAACTGCTAGTGGGTGGGGCTAGCCTTTGGTGGGCGGGGCTAACACCTGCTCATGAATAAGATTTGAGCATTAACTACTCTCTAACTCCAGCATCTTACAGAATAAGGGACACAGTGCTGGAAACAGCAGGTCTGACACTAGCTTGTGCTGTCCTCAGCAAGGGGGGGCATAACATATGTGAAAGGTTACCTTTAAAAGTACCAGATACTGATACATATTCTTTTTTATCTAATGCTTTTAATTACTGATTTTAGATTTTTAAAAATTCTATTTTCTGCATATGATTATGGGGGCTGCTTTTATCAGCTTTCAGCGATATGCTTTGCAGAAACCTCTAATCAAGCGATGACTCATTGACCTCTATGGGAGTTTGTTGCTGGCATGCTCTGTGACCTGTGCAGGCAGGTGGATCCTGTGTAATTTATATGTAGGTGTCAACTGTCATTGTAATCTTGTCTGTAATGATGAGGGGACTGCTGAGAAGTGATATCTACAAAACAGGAAGTTACTAAAATTCTTAAAAGATATGTTTAAAATCCCTACCTACTGGGGGAGGCCTATATACTTACCGACTGAGGAGCCCTGTGTAGCCACCTCCTGGGGGTCTATCTATCTAGCTGCTTATCTATCTAATGGGGGGCTTATCTTCTAATATGGATATTAATTATTTAATAAATTCTATAGTTCCATAGCTGTGAGATAAAGTTTGCAGTTTTTTTTTTCTAATAAACAGTACTTTTTATCAAAGTTTATCTATTTTTCTGTGGCTTTATTATTGTAAGGGCTTGTTCAACCGGAGGTTACACTGCGTGTTACAAGAGCTTTTAGGATCCGGTTTGGGGGCCGCGCTGTCGGTCCCCAAGACGGATCTAAACAATTAGCAGTGAGATTATCCCTGCTGTCTATGCCAAACACGCAGCGGTGTTCAGATGAGGGATCGCTGCTGCGAGTTTCAAAAGTGCAGCTCAGCTCCATCTTGAAAAGAATTGCAAGACGGATCCTAAAAGCGCTTGTAACACGGAGGGTAAACTCCGTGTGAACAAGCCCTAAGAATGAAGCTTGTTTTTTAGAAGTTTTTTCCTCATAAGTATCAACATTCTTATTTGTTATGACACAGTCTAATGCAGAGGGTTACATTTTTAGACGTAGAAGGTTAGTGATAAAACCGCAAACCGTGCTATTCTGTCATGTGCAGTAGAACAACTGACCTTTAGATATCGCAAAATGATTATGTCATGCACACTAACCAGAGCTTAAGAATAATTAGAGGTGTGTTTTCATTACTATATCACCCACATATTACTATGACATCACACAAACAAAGCTGGGATGTAGAGATTGCACAGAGGTAGGAATTGGTAATAAAGTGCTGGAAAAAAAAGAGAAGATGTCATCTATGAGTTCCTGGATGTATCTGCACTGTAATCACTTATGTCTGCAGATCCTTTGTACACTGGTACCTAACACTATATGGGCACTATATGGTAGTCATTGTTGGCGTATTGTAAAGGTTTATATTCAGTAACAGTACAATGGTTTTATTCAATCTCTTTTTGCTTGTGATACATGGTGATGATGGAGTGGTATTATTTGGTACTTGTATATTGCTGTTATTGGTCTTGGTATATTGATTTGGTCAGTTACAGTATGACGATAATAGTCACTATATGGTAGTGATATCAGGCAGTTGTTTTTTGTATATAGTTATTATTGGTAATATTGGTCTTGGTATACTGGTTTGATCAGTAACATTATGGGGTTATCAGTTCATATGTAGTGGAGACGTGCAGTGATAATGTGGCTGTATTGTACTGACTAGCAGAATACAGATAACATGTCAATTAAAGTGTTCAATTTTAATAAAATCTAAGCCCCAAAAAAGTCACCATTGCATTTATTTTGCCTGTTCAAATGAGGGGCGACGGGGGGAGACACTTTGGTTCTACGGCTTTTTTTTGCCAAATGGCCCTATTTTCTTCTATTAGACAACCCCTTTAAGTAGAAATAATTTTCAAGGGCATGCTACACTGCAGACATCCATCACACCAGGCAGGAAACATGTTGTTCAAAAGTAGTGATCCACAGCCACTGTCCAGGGGTAGGCGCCCCCAAACTGTCCCCAAGAAGTCTTTAACTATGCCAATGGGTACTGCCTTCTAGGAGGACTAAAAACTAACCACTGCCTTGAACAGGTTTCTTAGATATAAAGCTAGAGCAATAAGCTGAACCTCTGTCTCTGGTGAAAGAGAATCAAGCTATGTCTGTGCTGGTACCAATAATGTCTACTGTATATAAATATACACATACATGCCAACTCTCCTGCTTTTGGCGGGGGGGTCCCGCTAATTGGGGTCCCCCCCCCCCGCCCTCCCGGCAGAGTTGGCATTCCACCCGCCCGGTGCGTGTCACTGTGCAGGGAGGAGGCAGGAGGGAGCCTGCCCCTCCTCCCTTCTCCCCCTGTATGTCCATCTCCGGCCGGGGTGCGGGGAGGAGGCAGGAGGGATCGTGCCCTCCTCCCTCCTCCCCCTGTATGTACAGCGCCGGTGTGAGCTGTACATACAGATCAGCGTCGCAGGGGGTGTGACGCACGGCTGCACTCACTCCCCCTGCGTCGCTGAGGATATCGTCAGGAGCTGGCCGCGCTGCAGGGAGCCTAGTGAGGTAAGGGGCTTTTATTATATTATTTGTATTAGCTATAGGGGGGCAACTACCTGGCTACAATAAGGGGGCAACTACCTGGCTACAATAAGGGGGCAACTACCTGGCTAATGAAGGGGGCAACTACCTGGCTACAATAAGGGGGCAACTACCTGGCTAATTAAGGGGGCAACTACCTGGCTAATGAAGGGGGCAACTACCTGGCTAATGAAGGGGGCAACTACCTGGCTAACAAAGGGGGCAACTACCTGGCTAATGAAGGGGGCAACTACCTGGCTAAAGAAGGGGGCAACTACCTGGCTAAAACAAGGGGGCAACTACCTGACTACAAAGGGGGCAACTACCTGGCTACAAAGGGGGCAACTACCTGGCTACAATAAGGGGGCAACTACCTGGCTAATGAAGGGGGCAACTACCTGGCTACAATAAGGGGGCAACTACCTGGCTACAATTAGGGGGCAGCTACCTGGCTACTAAAGGGGGCAGCCACCTGGCAACTAACGGGGGCAGCTACCTGGCTACTAAAGGGGGCAGCTACCTGACTACTAAAGGGGGCAGCTACCTGGCTAACAAAGGGGGACATCTACCTGGCTAACAAAGGGGGGCATCTACTTGGCTACAAGGGGGCATCTACCTGCCTGTAAGGGGCACTACCTGGTTATGGGGGGCTACTACCTGGCTATAAGGGCATCTACCTGGCTTTCTTCCAAAGCCATTATGCAGTTAGGCGGAGTGGGTGTGGCTTTTTGAAGGGGTGTGGCACACAAAAAAGATGGGCATGTCCATGCAATTTTTTTTGCATCTCCTGCTTTTCCATTTTCAAAAGTTGGCAACTATGAATATACAGTATCCCAACAGTATCTGAAGCAGTTGTACTCATCATATGCTGGCAGCAGCCGATAAATTAGAAAATTCACAAAGATGAAGGTACAGGGTCTGCTGTAAGGTGTGAGCGTTACCTGCCATTTAGTGATAAAACATGTGCTATGTGTTGTAAAAGGATCACCTTGCTCTTCCAGAACATCCACAATTCATAATCCACTCTCCAGAATTAATATTCAGGGCAGCCAGATGAACGGGTCACAGTCTCTTCCTGCAGAATATGAATTATAATCATCAGCAGATAAATTATAAATGCGCACTCTCCGCTGTATCAGAAGTTCAGATCACAGAGTTGCTTTTTCTGAAATGACAGTGTGTAATGCCTTCACTTTTACCCAAATAATAATTGATTTTGAGCGCCTGGAATTTTTTTGTGCTCTTAACCTGAAAATGAACCCATAATCTTAATGTATACATTTTATCTCTTTTGTAAACCTCTTTTCCATCATTTCTAAAATTATAGGCCATGTTTTCTATATTATATTGAAGAAGAGTACAAGAAACGTCACACTAATGAATGCATTTTTGTGAGCAGTCAGATGTCCATCATTGATAAAAATATGCAAAGAGATGTTATCAATTAGAGGACTGGTTCTGTGGTAACAATGCCAGATATTTAGGAGGACACCTAGAAAGTGCTGAGCAGCCCGCCTAATCTAATAGTATGGGTGTCACTAATAGGTTATAAGCCATCATGGTGCACCACATGTATCTGTATTTATGGCACCCTTCTGTATCGCCTTATTTATATACAAATGGAGTACCAGCAGCCACCCCCCTCATGCACTGAGGCTATGTGAGTGGTTGTTTTATTGGTATTTTTGCATTTGTACATTCTCCCCATGCATTATTCTGTGGCTTTCCTGCATGCTGGTGTGAACAGGTATTACGTTAATATGCAGTTTTTTCTCAACTAATTGTTTCCCTATTAGTGGGGTGTGTGAGCTGCTGCTCAGCAATCAGCTGCACCTATTCATTTTTCCCAGGTAGCATATAGGCCAGAGATGCCTGCTGCTGGGTTCATTCTGGTCCAGCCAATTGAGCTGTGAATATGGCCCAAAAATTGTAGTGTTTTTTCAGAAATTTAGGAGATTGTAATCACATTGAACTCTGTGCTATTTAGTAAACCAAGAGTAACATTACAATGGGAGGGAAATCTCTATTATTTTTTATGTGTGTTTATGCAAATTGGGCCCGTGGAACAAGAAGAGTTGCAGTATAAAGCATAGAGGAAAGACAAAATAGCAGCTTGGGCCGCTATCTTAAAATAATAAAAAAAACAGAACTAAAAGACAAACAAACAACCAGTACTAAATAAAGCAAAGAGGTAAATCTAAAAGTAAATATGTATATGTACTTTTATTGAAATGTTATTAAAATTAATATATTTTATAGAAAAGGCTAAGTAACAAAGATCTAAATAACAAAAAATAGGAATTTGGAAACAGACAAATGCTTATGTATATTAAAATAATTAAGGCCCTACAGTACTCAATTATGTTTTCTTACAGAGGACCTGTGTGTTTCTGGATGTATTTGATCCCATATAGTTACCAGCTACAGACAGTCCCTATTCTGGTCACATCAGCCTTCTGTTCCTATGGATTCTACTTCAAACTTGGTGCATTCCTGGTCTGCTTCTGGTCCATATTCCTATCCTGCCTGGTCCTCATTACTGGCCTTGTTCTAGGTATTTGGCTTCTTGCCTTGTCCTCCTGGTTGCACCTAGGCTCTCTCCTAATTTCTGCCTTTGTTTGTAATTCTATCTAATCTGGCTCCATCTGACCATGCTTCAGCCCTATGTTCCTGTCCTTTGACCGTGTTCCAGTTCTGTGTCCTTGTTCCTGTCCCGTGACCATGATCCATTCCTGTGACAATGGTCCTGTCGTTTGACCATGTTCTAGTTCTGTGTTCTTGATCCTTTCATGTGACCATGCTCCAGTCCTCTGTCAATGTTTCAGTCCCATGTTCCTTTTCTGGCTCCATGATCGTGCTTCATGCTCCTCATTCTTGTCCTGACTTTATCTCACTGTCCCATGCTACATGATTGGTTCCACTTTTCTCTGCTGCATCCAAATGACAACTGTTGACTATCTGGTGATGGTGAGCATGATGTAGGAATCTTCCTACAGCAAAGTCCACATGTCCTGACATGTCCGGTTTAGGACATTTTAGCATTTTTTATCTCTGTTATTTCTCCTGGAAATGTAAGATGAATTGACAACTGAATATTACTATACCTCCCAACTGTCCCGAATTGGGCGGGACTTACCTGATTTGAATAGGAGGTTCCGCCTTCACGATTTACATAGCAAAAGTCCTGCTTTCAGTTACTCACGGCTCTAAACTAGCCACGCTCCCTGAGCCAGGGAGCGTCTACAAATAGCTCTATGTGTGGCAGGCTGAGCAGCATGAGCATCCTACTGGATACACAGAGCTAGTTGTAGACACAGGGCTTGTACACACTCCCTGGCTTCCTGGTGCTGTTATCTTCACACATCACTGGACTCTCCCTGGCTCTGTATCCAGTGCTGCCTGGTGAATGTAAGTGCCTGACTGTCCAGTAGTACAGAGCAGAAGGTCATCTGCCTGCAGCAGCAGACTGGCAGCCCCCCTCTCTTCACTCCAGGTTCACACCATACTCGACCTCCCCTTCTCCATGACCCCCCCACTCGACCCCCCCCTCTCTCTGTGACCCTCCACTCGACCCCCCCTCTCTCTCAGTGACCCTCCACTCGACCCCCCCTCTCCCTGACCCTCCACTCGACCCCCCCTCTCCCTGACCCCTTCTCCACATACCCCTCCTTTACATACTGACCCACACCCACACAGTGTTTCCCTCCTTTCCACAAGGCCTACCCAGTTTTCCCACATGCTCGATTTGCTATCCAACACCCGGGAAAGCTGAGTGGCACCCATCCCCCCATAGCAGACACCCATCTTTCCTGGACGCCTGTTGGGACCCATGTCACCCAGCTTTCCCAGATGCTGAATAACCTATCCAGCTGAGAAAATCCTCCACAGCAAGCGTCCAGGAAAGTTAGGTGCCTGCTGTGGCAGATGGGTGCCACTCAGCTTTCCTGGTGCTGGATAGCTCATTCAACATGTGGGAAAGCTGGGTGAAAACCCTCCACAGCAGGTGTCCAGGAAAGCTAGGTGCTTGCTGTGGCGGATGGCTGCCACTCAGCTTCCTTGGACAACTGCTGTGGGGATGTCACCCAACTTTCCAAGGCACTGTGTAGGCTATTCAGCACCCTGGAACGCTGGGTGACACATCCTCCACAGCAGGCACCAAGCTTTCCTGGACACTTGCTATGGGGGATGTCATCCAGTTTTCCCAGCACTGAATTGGCTATTCATCATCCCGGAAAGCTGGGTGATGCCCATTTGTAGGGTTGGTGTTTTTTTACAGGTTTCCCTCTTGGACTACACCAGATAAAGCATCTCTTTCTATAATAAAATGAATAACGAGGGCTATTGTGTCGGGGAGTGTTTATTTAAATAAAGTGTTTTTTCTGTATGCGAGTGTTTTTTTTCATTTTCTTCCAGTGATAGTAGTGGCGGTATCTGGATGACGCGTCTCCATTACTATCGCTGGGGCTTGGTGTCAGCCAGCGGTGTTTTTTGTCACCCCAAGGCTGAAACAAACCCCGTGTCACGATTACCCCAGTACCCAATGCACCAGGGTACTGGGAAGAGCCGGTAACCGTCAGAGGTGGACCCTCTAATGTGAGGGTCCGCTTCTGGAGCAGCTGCAGGCTGGTCTTTTTAGAATGGGAAGTTACCAGTATCAATGGTTCTTCCCATTCTGATAGTATCAGCCTGCCGCTGTTGGTTTTACCTTGGTTGGTTATGGAAATGGAGGGGGACCACATGTCTTTTTTTTTCTGAAAATTTGTTTATTTAGTGAGAGTCTGAAACTGGGCATCCACTGTAATGATTACAGGAGGTGCCCACTGTAGGATTCTCAATAAATTAATGATTTTTAAAAAAATATATGACGTGGGGTCCCCCCTGATTTCCATAACCAACCAAGGTAAAACCAACAGCTGCAGCCTAATACTATCAGAATGGGAAGAACCCTCAATAGTGGTCCCTTCCCATTCTAAGAGTACCAGCCTGCAGCCACCACAGAAGCAGATTGTCACATTAGAGGGTCTGCTTCTCTTGGTTACTGGCTCTTCCTGGTATTCTTGGTGTGTTGGGTATTTGGGTAATAGTGACATGGGATTTGTGTCGGCTTTGGGGTGCCAAAAACTGCCGCTGGCTGACACCAAGCCCGAGCGATCTGACAGACACCTCCATTACTATCACTGGAACAAATGGAAAAAAAATAACACAGAAATAAGATAGCATTTTATTTAAATAAACTCCCCCTGACGCCGGCCCTCGGGACCATTTTAGTTTAGAAATAGATGCTACGCTGGTCCGACATAGTCTAATGAATCCAATAGTATTAAACTCCATCCCCTGCACCCCTGAAGGTCACGGCTGGGGCTGATCATCTGGGGGTGCAGGGAATGGGGAAGAGGCCAGAGCCACACCACAATCTCCGGGGGGTTGGTCTTCTGTCTCCCCCCAGGAGACTGTGCCTGTAAACTGTGGCCTGTACCTCCTCTCTCACCACTGGGGCCTAGTGCCAACACAAAATACAACCCTCACCTGACACTATAACCCCCTGACCACTATGTATCGCCCCATATCTCCCTACTCCATCTATCACCATATGAGGAGTTTGTACAGAGGTGGAAATTGGTAGGGAGGTGCTAGAGAAGTGCAGAGTCTACGATGTTTATGTGGTTAATTCTGCAGGGACGAAGCCGGGAGAAGTGGTCATGGTGATCTGGAAGGAATGGAGAATGGGAATGACTCCCAACAGAGAAGATGTCACCTGTGAGTCACTAAATTGTATTGTACTGTAATATCTTACATGTCTGCAGAGCCTGTGTACAACTGCTATCTAACCCCATATGGTCACTGTATGGTGGTATATACAGTCTACAGATCCTGTGTACAACTGCTATCTGCCCCCATATGGTCACTGTATTTCAGGAATATTGGTAGTAGTGTAACGGTTTATATTCAGGATCAGTATGGCTGTATTATTCAGTCACTATGTGGTGGTGATATGTGGTCATGGTCTTGTGGTATTATTCAGTCACTGTGGTGGTGATATGTGGTCTTGTTGTTGTTGATTTATTCGGTCACTGTGGTGGTGATATGTGGTCATGGTGTTGTGGTATTATTCAGTTACTATGTGCTGGTGAAGTTGTCATGGTGTGGCAAAATTATTTGATCTCTGTATAGCGATATCATTGATAATATTAGTCTTGGTGTGGTCAGTAACAGTACGGTGATATTTGCACCTTGTATTATGTGGTCACTGTAAAACTATTATACAGAGGTATCATCATCCATAGAACATTATCTTAAAGATATTTGTATGGATCTCTGTACATACAATACATTACTTTATATAAATAAATATTTACAGACCCTAGTGGCGCCGCTGTTGTGTTGGCATTGGTCTGCTGAAGGGTTGGGGCATGATTTTATTTGGTGGGGCGTGGTTAGAGGCATGTCCTGTTGTGATGTCATTTGTTTTGGCGTGGTTGGAGGCGTGACTTGATGTGATGTCATTTGGTTTGGTGTGGTTAGAGGTGTGGCGAATATGTCCCTCTTTGCAATTTCCAAAAATTGGGAGGTATGTATTACCCAGAGGCCTGTCCATTGTCGGACTGGGGTGCCTCGGATCCCCCCCGTGGAGTTGATTCTTGGGATCCACCCTAAAGCTACTGTACATGAGTGCGTTTAACTGCACATGCCTCTTACTTTCTTCCTCTCGTTCTCTGTCCTTCTCACTGACAAGCAGCCCCAGGTCTGTCATTCCAAGGGGTCTTTAAGTCCAGAGGCCCTCCATGTCCAGAGGACCAGCATGGGTTTCTCCCGCTTCCCTGTGGGCTCTTCTGTCCCTGCATACTCTGACACTGTCCAAACATTGTTGACAGTGTAAGACTGTGTAGAGACAAACCCTTTTGACATTGGGAACACCAACTGCAAACTAATCCCGTAAATTGATATATACATTTCCAGAATGATTAATAGGAGAACAGTACAAAGCAGATTGCTCCGAAAATCTGTTGTAGAACTAATAGGGAATGCAAATACTTATTCTAAATGATAATTCATTTGTGTTATGAATAGGGTGATATCTGGATTTTTATATTTTTGTTTTTTACCCATTCTATAAGTCAATTTTATTTGATAGAAATCATGTTTTGATTCCAGATATAATATTGAGTACAGATCATAACTATAAGCATCATAACCTGTCATCAGCTTTTACGTCTTGTACTACATGAATACATTTGAGAATTTGGGTGGTTACATTCCTGGTAAACTACAGTATCCAGCTAAATGGAAACACATTTTGTTTCTTCATCTGACTTCAGTCATGCCGTGCTGTCATCTCTGCAATGGCCACCACCCAAACAATACTGAAAAATATTGTGGACATCCCATGCGAGTGCTCTATAATGACTAGCAGTTTCTGATTGCTATAACTGAGGGTCATACCAGCTAACTACAAAATAGCTTTGCTAAAACTATAACAGGTCACTTTAATTTCATGTAAAGTTACAGCAAGACACACGTGCCACCCTAACATGCCAGTTGCATTTACTACTACCAGCTTTGGCCAGGAGATGCAGAAAAAATAAAATGGTAAGGACCCATTTAAAGGACTGTCTATTGGAAAAATATTTCCTAAATACTTTTGTAATATTCTTGCATTAAATTTCTACATGTTTTCTGAAGTTTACACATGTAGGAAATAGCTCTGTGTCAAGCCCAGGAGATCAGCTGAACAAAGTGGTGTACCTTTCCTAGGTCAGCCTTGGCAGTCAAGCCCACTTGGTCCTGTTTCTCAAAGTGAGGGAGGAAACAGGTTGGGAGTGGGGTAGATAGAGACTGTACAAGAAAGAATGCTGGAGCAAAAGGAAACAGCATGGAAACATGATATGCTGCTGTTCGGTTGCAGTAAAGGGAACCTACACACAGCACATGAAAAGCACAAATTGGCACAGAAAACGTCACTAGGAGATAACTAAGACTTAGACTAGCAATATGAGGATATTTTTGGTTTACTGGACAACCTCTTTATGTCTAATGATATGTGCATACACTATATGAACATAGCCTACAGCATAGGTCAGAGGCTAATAGGTACGGAGACTGAATCCAGCCCATGACATTTTAGAGAGTCTCTTCTGCCACATCTTAGGTCTAGGTTCTGCATTAAGGGCCACATGTATGAAACTATTTAGGTCTAAAACGCACTCTTTTTCCCATAGGAACCTATGAGCAAAAAAGTGAGTTTTAGACCTAAACATGTTCATACATGTGGCCCTAAATGTTGTCTTGTTGTCCACGATCTTAAAGTTATACTTCTGGTACTTGTTATACCCTGAGGCTATGTTCACACGGCTTATTTTGGGACGTATTTCAGCCCGTTATACACGCCGTACTGCGCGAATTACGGGCTGAAATACATCCCAGTCATTACGGTAATACACAGTTCTCATTGAGAACTATGGATTACATCTCCTCTCCTCGCCGTATTGTGCGAGCGGGGAGAGAAGTGACGTACTACGTATCCACGCCGTGGATAATGCATGTCTATGGGGCTGGCGGGCTGTCTGCAACCCCCACCCGTCCCGCTCCTGTCCCACCCTCGTGCACATGGCGTAATTGCGGGGCGGAATACGTCCCGCAATGAAGCCGTGTGAACATAGCTTAACAATTTAAAGGGACTGTCTCATGAAGAAAACTCCCCATGGTCAGCTCTCCATTACTGGAGGAAGTTGTGGAAAGGGCAAAGTAATATTACATGGTAGCCATTCCAGTGAATTGCCATCCGAGTAATGGTCAGGTCTGCAGCTTTAGTAGTATAGTAGTCAATAGGGTTTTTTTTTTACTTAAAGGGTAAGAAAGAGGTCAGCTCTCCATTACTGGGGGAAGTTTTTGAAAGGGCAAAGTAGTATTACATGGTAGTATTACATGGTAGCCATTTCAGTTAATTGCCATCTTAGTAATGGTCAGGTCTGCAGCTTTATAAGTATAGTAGTCAATAGTTTTTTTTTTTAGCATAAAAGGTAAAAAAGAGAAAAGAAAAAAAAAACAGAGTGAATGTGTTATAAAAATAAACAGATCAGAAGAAAACTGATGGCAAACATTTTTCATCTATTTAAAGGGTTGTGCTACTAAGAGAACCCCCTTAACTAGATGACAACATTCTCATCAGTTTGCTTTGGGTCTGAGGGATATTTAGTAACACATAATATAAACCATCTTTCTTTATATATTTTCTATATCTGAAAATAACCTGTATTTTACATTGTAGCAAAAATGGATCAAAAATTTGAAATTTGACAAGTATTGCAGATTTATTGCATTCATTTTCAAATCAATTATGCTCACTTCTAATTTAAGGAAGAAAAATCTGCTGCAGTGAATCCAGGATATCTGAACAACGGATGAATAAATATTCACAGGGGATTTTCTGTTACTCATCAGAGAGGGAAAAAAATGTCTCAGAAATTCACCAATAAATGATTATAAATCGACCGTTTCAGGTAATGGGCTTGACATATGGCAAAAAATGGACTGAACTATTTTAATTTATGTGTGGGGGTGTTTATAACCTTTTCTATCCTCAGGCCTATATGTCAAGCGGCTGATAAGTTTTCCTTTCTATTTTCCACATGAATTATTTCATTGGACCCTGCAAAAATCCAGTATGCATTAAAATTCAACTTATATTACAATCATATTTTTTGTTTTGTCACATGGTTCTCACATATATCAAGCATTCCAATTATTTTATACCAATATCACATGTGGGGTGGTCAGATAGATGAGCGTATACCAACATTTATCACCCATATTGTGTTTTAATTCAATTGGTCCCATTGATGTATAGCTGACTTTATAATTTTTTTATGCCTTTATACGAGATTTGAGAACTTTCTGACTGTAATACGAGATGACTCTTTTGGTCAAATTTTTCTGGTGGTATTCACTTAAAGGGTTTAAGAAAAATGTCACTTGTTTGTACGAAGGGGTAAAAAGGAAAAATAACAACTGTAATTTGGTTTATCAAAGTTTTAAATTAGGAAACTACGAAATCTACATATTATTACACATGTGAAAATATTATACATATATATATATATATATATAATATATATTTACACATATATACATATATATATACACATCATTATATATATATATATATATAATATATATATATTATATATATATATATATATATATATATATTATGTATATATATATTGTGCCAGACTGACCTCAGACGGTCGCAGAATTCTGCCACTAGGTGGCGTACAGCAGGAGATTCTGCTACCGACGTGCCACACGAATAACCGGTTTCGGTGGGGGAAGGCAACCATTTGGCGTCAGTAACCATAGGTTACTGACATGTGTAACTAGGATGGCTGCTATGCGGCTTTTGATGGGTTGCCTTTCCCGGGACGGTCACAGCGTTGGGTGGGAGGCCGTCCCCACGTTCCAGGCCAGGTTCGGTTCCAGGATTTACCAGGCCTATAAAAAGCCTGTCTCTCTAGGTGATCGGGGGGCGTGGTCTGATACCTGAGAGTGGAGCTGGAGAGAGGCTCTAGCCCCTGGAGGCTTAAGGGAAGCCTAAACATGTACGGTGAGGATACCGTGTTTTGTGGGTCTGGATGGTAGGTCCAGACCACTGATAGGCAGGGTCTGTATTTGTATGTGAGTTAGTGGCTAGACGGCCTAGGGTTTTTGTTTGGTGCCTGTGTTTGTATTATATGTTTTCCTGTGCATGAATAAAACAGGCTGACGCCAGAAAGAAGCCGGTGTCCGTGTGCCATTCCGCCTACAGAAGCGGCGATCCCGGAGTTAAAGTAACCCCCAGGACGGTCCAAAATGGCGTCCAAGCGCTAAGCGAGTGCTTACAATATATATATATATAATATATATTTTATATATATATATTATATATATTATATAATTTAATATATATATATTTTATATATTATATTATATATATATATATATACAGGCAGTCGCTGGGTTATGGATGGGAGAGGGACTGTAGGTTTGTTGTTATAGGGGTGGTCTCACTAGATAAATTGATCTTAGCTCAGTTCTGTTTTGTTGGTTTCATGTTGAATTCAGGGGCAGGTTTATTGGCTTCCACTAGGCTGCAGTAGAAGCCAGGTCTGTAACTATAGCAACCAGTGCTGGCATCAGGAGAGAGTCATTCTACAGCTACTATCTGCTGTGGAACATGGACCTCTGTTTCTGTCTCTGTTTGTAACTAGGGGACAGATGTAAGTCGGAACGTTGTAAGTTGGGGACTGCCTGTATATTTTTTAACTAAAAAGGTACTTTAGGAATTTACTTTCATTACATTTTCTGTGTGTCTCCACATGAAGGAATAGTTCACCCAGGAGATCATCTGACTAAAGGGGTTTGAATATTTTTAGGGCAGTCTTCGAAGCCACCGACCTTTCTGCTTCCCAAAGTGTTCAATATGAGAAAGAAACGAAAGTGCTAAAGATAGGAGGAAGCAGGGCCGGACTGGGACTCAAAAGCAGCCCTGGCACACAGGTCCCACCAGCCCAAATAGGCGGATGGGCAGGCACCAAGGGAGGTACGTAGGTGGGCGGGGTCCAAGGGAGGTACGTAGGCGGATGAGCAGGCACCAAAGGAGGTATGTGGGCGGATGGGCAGGCACCAAGGGAGGTACGTGGGCGGATGGGCAGGCACCAAGGGAGGTACATGGGCGGATGGGCAGGCACCAAGGGAGGTACGTGGGCGGATGGGCAGGCACCAAGGGAGGTACGTGGACGGACGTGCAAGGCACAAGGGAGGTACGTGGACGGACGGGCAAGGCAGCAAGGGAGGTATGTGGGTGGATGGGCAGGCACCAAGGAAGGTACGTGGGTGGACAGGCAAGGCACCAAGGGAGGTACGTAGGCAGGCGGGCGCCAAGGGAGGTACGTAGGTGGGCGGGCAGGCACCAAGGGAAGTATGTAGGCGAGCACCAAGGGAGGTACGTAGATGGACAGGCACCAAGGGAGGTACGTAGGCAGGTGGGCGGGCACCAAGGGAGGTATGTAGAAGAACAGGCACCAAGGGAGGTACGTAGGAGAACAAGGCCCAAGAGAGGTTGGTAGCTATGTACCTACTTCCCTTAGGCTTTGCCTTCCTACTACCAGGCTGACAAGTGGCAAGACCCCAAGCAGTGAAGCTACAAGTTACTTACTATTGGAGGAAATCCTGCAGGAGCAGAGCCGGCTTCCTGGCGAGGCAGAGGCGCGTTCAGTATGGGTGAGGATGCAGGACTGGGGAGTTGGAGCCAGTGAACATCTCTATTGTTCACTGGGAGCTAGCTGGCCTCCACGCTCCCCCCTTCCTGCCTGCACTCCTGCCCCGCCTCCTGACATGTGACCACATCAGTGACATCACCCTGCCAGCCAGGACAGACTAGCTACGGCCGCTGCGGAGTATTCCGGCTCACTGCGGCCCTCAATTGTGGGCGCGGTGGCCGGCGGCCCCTCCGTGGTGGCCGCAGGCGCAGCCCGCCTCTATAAGTGAGTGACACTGTGGCAGCAGTCAGATTCCCCAAGTGCGGCAGTTGCAGTTGCAGGCTGCGGCGGCCGGCAGCCCGCTATAGTGGCTGCAGCCCCCATGAATAAACTGTGTGCTGCTAGAGTCTGGACTGATATTTCTTGCTGCGGCTCATCTGCGGCTGCATGTCAAAGTGCTGGCCACGTAGCACTGCCTTAGCGGCCCGTGGCGGCGGGCTGGCGGCTGATTCCCTCCGCAGCAGTACTGCTATAAGGTGAGCAGCGCTGGGCAAGCCTAACTTCGGGCGGCCCGCATGTGTCCCGGCTGCGCGGGCCGCCGGTCATATGCCCGGTCGGGCAGGTTCTCAGTCCGGGCCTGGGAGGGAGGTAGAGAGACAAGGCAGAGCAGAGAATCTTGGGGCTTGTAGCTTTACAGGGCAAGGGAAACCGCTTTCAAACAGGAAATGCTGCTGCTCGGCTGTAGAGTGTTAAGAATGGTAGGACTATTCTTGCCGTTTCATCCTCTCCTGCTTTTTATGCCAATGGGAGTCTCTTTTTTATGTCTGTCTTGGTGTTTTTTTGGAGTGGTGGCATGACAGCTGTTCAGGATCCTTGCTTTTTAGCTTACCTGGCTGTGCACTGGAGCTCTTTAGCATACTCTATAAAACACAGCTTAAAATGATGGCCTGCTACAGAGTATAGAAGTTTGGATGCTGTCTATTACTTCCGTGTTGAATTGTTCTGTCCTATTGTCAGTTTATTTGTTTGAGATTGAAGCTTCTTGTTTATTGTCTCAGTCTTGTTGGTCTAGTTTTGGACTTGAGAGTTTTTGAGAAAGATAGTTTTGGTGTTTTTTTTAGTTTCTGTTAGGCCCTTCCCAGGTATCCCTGGGTTCTTAAGCCTGTTGCTGTATTAGGGTCAATTGTTAGCTAAGCGACATATCTGAAGGAAAGGGGTTAGGGTTGCGTAAAGGATAAAGGTTTAGGGTTAGTCACAGAGTGAGCTTTTGAGGGACTGTGTTAGGGACAGTAAGAAAAGTTATTGTTATTAGTCTCCTGTTCCTGGAGTGTACACACATTTAAATCTCCATCAAACCGTGCTGATTCACCTAGTGATGAGTCTTTGAATGAATACACTTGATATTTCCTTTTCATGTGATTGCTGGTAAATTTATTGTGTTGCTTGTTGTTCTTTGAAGCCCACCAGCATCATAACATTATACTCTGTCCCAACATATTTGAAGTGGTTTCCCCCCTGGGGGCCCCTAGCCTAGTTAGTATAGTTCGCGCGCAGATTAAAACCCTTTAAAAGGGGGGTATTCTCACCACAATGATTAACTTTAAACATGTAGACAAAAATAAATGAAGACCATTACCAAATACATTGCGTTTTGATTTTGTTTCCCCTTTCAGAGTAGACACTCTTTTTTCCCTGCTTGTGTACACAAGCTTCGATAGGTTGCGATCCCTCCCTGTTCTTACTGCTTCAGCTGCCCCTGGCCCAAACCATGTGATGTCCCCCCTTTCTGTGTTTTATTGAGCACAGGGTTTTTTTATCTAGTTACTGCAAACTTTTAACCCTTTCAAGCTCTGTAGTATTCTGCCCTACTGTTCAAAGCCTTCTGTTAACAATGTCTCTCTAACAGGTTCAGATCGGAATAGCAGATTTTATATGCTAGGTTAGCCCCCACCCACCCCGGCCCGGAAGGGGAGCTTGAAGTTGGCTGTGACTCCCAATTAAATAACCTGATTGCAGATGCTATTACCATTTCGTCTTTTGCGGAATTTCTCACACAAAATTTGCAGGTAGTACTGCGTTCCCCGTGCCCCTTTTGACCTCATTTTAATTTCCAAATGTTTTTAGGAGATCAGTCCGAGTTTAGAAGTTTTGTGAGAGTTGTAAACTGTATTTTTCTTTAAAACCCAGGTCCTAAGGTTCAGAGACTTAAAGGGTGGAAATTATCATGACTCTCCTGCTGGAGGATTCCTGCCACTTATAAGACAGAGTAGGGAGGCTACAGACAGCACAGGAAAAGTACAAATTAGCATAAAAAACATTGCAGAGAGATGAATGAAGACTCATGTGAGCAATTAACCTTTAACGATATTCCAGACCTGTCAGATAAAATATGGGGATAAAAATTGGGACAAATAAAAATGCGTCTGCAATTTCAGGTTTTTAAAATATGGGCAAAAGAAGATAAATCAATTTTTAAAAACTTATAAACCACCTGGCCCTTTAAAAGGTTACCTGTCCCAACTTGAAAACATTAAAAATTTAAAATATAAGGGAAAAATTTATTCCCTCCCAATCCCCAGCCAATCCTGTCCTGACCTGTCCCGGCCCCGTGGCTTGCTTCCCGGTTTCTCTTGACATGGGACATTAGTATTGGCAGCCAGAAGGTTATAATTTAACTATGGCTGTTTGAAAGGAAGCAGGGGATTTGGAGCTTTGTAACAGAGGTCTGATCCCTATAAATACATATTATGAAATTCTCCAGCACAGAACTAAGGAAATTACATTTACAGTTAAACGCCAGGGGTTCCTCTTCAGGGTAAGAAAAGTGGGAAATTTAAGGGGTTGTTTGATGATGTAACTCATTTTCAAATATGCTGCTGAGGATTTATGAATTGGTGAAGGCAAGGTCTTACGTTCAGGACCCTGATCTATTAGCAAAACAAAGGGTGACTACAAAGTTCATCTCTCTTGCTCTCTCTTTGGAGAACCTGGCATATCTTTATATTACATGGACAGCTCATTGATTTCAGTGGGAACCAAGTAATACTTCATTTCCCATGTGCTGAGTGACTAACTAAAGTTACTGCCTATTCTAGAGGTAAATATATATTTTACAGAAAAAATGGGACATTAATTTCTCAAAGAAAAAACGGAGACACGGCCATGCTCACAGCTCAAAGGCTGGAATTAGGATGAACCCAGCAGAGAGGCAACACCAGCCCCCCCGCTACTTTGAAAAATACACAGGGGCATCGATTGCTAGGCAGGGGAGCCCAAAAACATTCACCCTGGGGAACAACCAGACTCACTTAAATTGACAATATTCACACAGATGCAAAAAAACCCAGTACACTAATTTGGGGGAAAAGCATAAATGCAAAAAACACCCTTCAATATATGGAAGGGGTTTCTGGGTTTTCAATTGCTAAGATAAAAAGATAAATGGGGCCGTATTATAAAAAGTGTGCTATACCATACTGACTCACTGCCTTTTACGCCGCTACTATTTGAATTTGGGGGGCTCCAGCACTTTGGGGTGTCCAACACAAAATAAACACCCCATTTTCTCCCTTTTTGAGGGGCCAAAAAAAAATTCAAAATGGAAAAAAAAATCAAAAAAAGGGTATTAGTTTTAAAGTGCCCCCTTATGCAAGCTTGCAAGCCCCCCTCAGGCTCCCCTTTTTCTTGCAAAACCCCACCTTTACAATTACAGAAAAAATCCCCGGGTGAGTGTTGGGCTTTCTAGAATCAGATGCACCTGTGTATTTTTTTTAAGGCATGGTGGCTGGTGTTGCCTCTCTGCTGGGTTCAGTCTCATTTTAGCCTTTAAATATATATTTTACACAGTTTTTAATTCATTTTTTAAATTTAGTATTTTGGATATCTGCAGAGGCATAAGTAAATGCAGAGTTGTCATGCACACATGGGGTCCTGGTGCCTGGTGGGCTCCAATAGCTACTATGTCATTTACTGAAAAATATTGCCTCACATTTATTAAGCAGTTTACACCTATTTTTGGTATCTATTGTGCCAAGAAAAAAAGAGTGAATGATGACACACTATAAATTAGCATAAAGATTTCGCCTTTTCTCATCACTAGTTAAATTGACAAGAATAGTGGACATGGTCTCCCAGAAGTTGTAGTTTTTTGGGTTCAAGTCTGGTAAATAAGAAGATTAGGGTAATACTTGGAAGTCTTGTTCATGCTCTTCCAGCCAATGTCGGACAGTTATTGACCTGTGACATGTAGTAAAGTCTTGCTGGAAGATCCTATCCGCCCCAAGGAAGACAATCAGCATGTATGGGTGTATGCGATCAGCAAAAATTGATTCATGCCCAGATCGGTTGATGGTGCCTTCCACATGGATGAGTGATCCAAAGAATGCCATGAGAAAATTCCCTCGACTGTACTGTTGCCTCCACCAGTTTGTACTCTTCCAACACTGGATGCAGGTTGTTTTTTCTCTGATGTTACTGCCCAAGACACCAACGTCCATTCGTTTAATGAAGTAGAAAACTAACTCACTGGAGAAGACAAGCCTTTGCCAAATAGCAGAGATCCAATTCCAATGCTGTTCATTGCTCAAAAATGTAAGCCTTTTCTGCCGATGCAATTTCATTACAAGAGGTGCAGTGACTTCCATCTGCTTCAGAGCCCAATAGGTGTTCCACTGTAGATGCTGGTCTGCCCTTGCACACGTTCATTGCCGGCCTTCACCTCTCACACCAATGGCACGTGGTGCACAGAGGATGAATGGTACCATTTACCCACTCCTGATACACTGGCCAAAGAATCAACACAACCCTCAGTTAACGTATGGAAACATTTACTATTCTGCAGTGCTACCAATGCAGTATCACTTCTGTTGGGATGTCCTATGTTGTGTCTTAAATTCCTTACAGTTGTTATAATACAGAGCCCATGTGATGTTGGCTTTCACACCAGAAGTGATGCTGCATCAGGAAAATTGTGGAACAATAAATTAACTCATATCATTCTGTAAAACATAATCCTAATTTAGGGTGAGGATTGGGTTTAGTGTTAAATTTGAAAATTTGGGTTCTGGACATCACAAAAACAAAGTTTTTCCCAAGTTCGAAAGAGTGTCAAGCCAATTAGGGACTTAGTCAAGCAACACTAATTGTGATATCATTATATTTATTATACCTATATGGGTACATTACTGTGTTCATTTTCTCAGTACCTAACAGTTCTGAGTGAACATTGTGGCCATCAAACCCTACAGTCATTGAAACCTTGGACCTAACAGCAGAACCATTACGGGGGTGTCTGGTTACGCCAGTCATGGTCTAGCCCTAAAAAATTAGCTACATTACAGCTGTGTGAATCGAGGCCTTAATCAGTTTAGCACTTTACAAATGTTGGGAATATTCCTTGAGAAGTTTTGAGGTTGCCAGTTCAATTTTGTTCAGCCACGGACCTAAGGGTGTACACACCATCACTTTCTCAACTCCTTGTATCCCCTTTCTTTTCAATTCCAACATTTTCTTTTTTCTTTAACCCTTAGGGCGCGTCCCCACTGCACAGGACAAATACCGTCCGGTTTGCCGGCCAGTATTGGTCATGTTTTGCGGCTGTCCCCACGGCCACGGGGAGGTGGGGGCGAAGTGGGCGACGTTTCTCCGTGATGAGCAGAGAAAAGCCCTCCCCCTCCACATTGACATGAACAGATTCCGTCCGGAAACCGGACAGAAGAATGTGCATGTTCAATGTTTTGCGGGGCCCGGGGCGGAAAAAAACCGCCCAGGGAAAAACCCTGCAGTAGAGATTGCGCAGGGGGGTTTTTTTGGCACCATTGTTCTTTTCGGCCGTTTTCAGGGGGTCAAAAAACCGCAAACCGGCTAAAAAAAACCCGAAAACCTTTGCCGGGGACAGCCCTTACCATATTTCACCACCTTCCATTTTAGAATTTGTCACCCTTGGTTTCTTATCTTACTCTATCCCTTGGTTTAATTGTTAAATCAGATAGATCCACAAGTTGTACAAGCTGTTGATTACACTTAGGTTCAAGCTAAACACGTATGTTGGGGTTTTCCCCGTGCTTGTGATACCATGACCATATCCGAACCTGGGGATTTTTCCTAAAAAATTTATGAAGAAAAAAGGAAATTGCAGCCTTTTTCAGTTTAAATCTATAGCGATTCTAGTTCCAACCTCACTTTGTCAGGATCACAGTGGTTTTTCATGCTCTGATGGTAGAAAAAATGATTAAGCAGTGAAGTAATTAACTACGGAGAATATGAAAAATCACTGTAGCAGGGCATGAGGGCTCTAATGTGTGAAACCTCTGCTATGACTGTGATTTGACCTTGTATGTACAGAAATGTGATGGATATACTAGCTTTATATGAATAACCATTGAGGGTGAAAATAGCTTTAAGCCAGTTCAAAGTATTTTGGTACATTGTGCCTTGTAGACATAATAACAATGCAAGACGTAATGATTGCAGTCCAAACCAAAAAATACAGAAAAATCATTTTTTTATATTTCCAATAAAAAACTTTCTTTGGAAATATTCATGTTCAAGTGACATTATTATGACCAGCAGCTAATATCTGGAGTAACTTTTGGGATTCACAGGGCGACACTAATTTTGATGGGGTGACTCATAAGGGCCTTAGGGTTTTAGGTGATCCCACAATCTCAACGGGGTTTAAGGGACCAAAATACTTGGAACTCGGGTGGAAGATCCCACCTGCCCCAAGGAAGACAATCAGCCTCTATGACTGTACATGACGAAAGGGGCCTTCCACATTTTTATTGGTCTAGAAAAAAGATTAATACCAACCAAAAAAATGCGCCACACCGCTTGTGTACTTCCACAATGGTTTTCAGTGTGTTTGTCTCTCTGAATTCCAAAGTTTAAAACCCTTTAAAGAAGTAAAAAACATACTTTAAGGGGAAATTCCCTTTGCATCAGGGGAGTAAAAAATCAATACTCCATGAAAAAATTTGAACCTTTTTTGCTGATGGCACTCCATTAGCATGGGGATAAACTGTACCAAGTGGCAAAACCCCTTCAATGTAAAAAAGCCTGCCTGAATTCAATGTTAGTGCTCTCTAGAATACATATAGAGTTTGATAATCAAATCTTCCTTAGCTTTGTTAAAAAAATTTTGTGAAAAAGTAAAAAGGGGTGTGGCAAATGAATATGTAATAAAGCCCCCTGTCTTATATATTGCACTCGTGCTTCAATTTGTGCCCAACTTCCCCAAACATAATTTTTGGCAAACCCCCAAACAGCAATAAAAAGATTGTCTTCTTTTATCCCTTCTGGTTTTCCCAATAGGCCCAGCCGGGGGTTTTTTTGCCTTCTAAGGGCCCAGGACCAGGGCTGCTTTATCGGAAATTTTACATCTGACGGGGCCAAAACATTGTGGAAGTTTTTATCCATCTTGGTGTGGTGGTTTTTACCCAATCCCCTGGGGGGGGTTTATTTTTTTTTTAAATCCCCTTGGTGGTGTGTTATCGCCATCGGGGTATGGTTTTTATTTTTTCCAGTCATGGTGTGGGGGGTTTATTAAAATTCACAGTGTGGTGGATTACCCTATTTCACAGTGTGGGGGGAGTTATCTAGTCAGGGGTGTGGGGGTTTGGGTTACCCCGAAAACGGTGGGGGGTGGTGTAATCAGTCAGGGTTTATTGGGGCCCGTTTTTCCAAAGTCATGGTGTGGGGGTGTTATTCAGCCCGGGGTGTGTGGGGGGTTTATGTTACCCCAGCCCATGGTGTGGTGGTGTTATCCAGTAAAAGGGTTTGTAGGGGTGTTTTTACCCTGTCACATTTTGGTATTTTTTCCAGTAAACAGTGTGGGGGTTTTTATCCAGCCCCATAGTGGGGAAATTATTATCCGGGGCACAGTGTGGGGGTGTTACCCGGGCCCGGGGTTGGTGGTGTTATCCAGTCAAAAATTGTGGTGGTGTTACCCCAGTCCAAGGGGGGGGTTTTTGTGTTATCCTTCACAGTGTGGAAATTTTTATCCAGTACAATTGGTGGTGTTTACCCAGTCACATTTGTGGGGTTTTTTTACCCATCAGGGGTTTGTGGTGGTTTTTTAATCCCATTTTAGGGTGGGGTGGCGTTACCCAGCATGGTGTTGGGTGGTTTATCCAGTCAAAGTGGGTTTTTTTTACCCCAGTCAAATTTTGGAATTTTTTATTTAGTCACGGTTGGGGTGGTTTTTTCCCGTCAAAATGTGGGGGGTGTTATCCAGCCCAGGTGTGGTGGTTTTACCCTTCAGTGTGGGGGCCGTTACCAGTCACAATGTGGTATCATTATCCAGCCCACATTGGGGTTTTTTATTATCCATTCAGGGTTTTGTGGGGTGTTTTACCATCAGGTGTGGGGGGTTTTTTCCCAAAATCAGGGGTGGGGTGGGTTACCCCAGTACAGGGGGGGGTTTTTAAATTAATCCAGTCCCCGGTGGGGGGGTGTTATTTTTACCCATTCATGGTGGGGTGGGTTATCCAGTCACGGGGGGGGTGGGTGGTGTTTACCCGGGTTAAACAGTGCGGTTTTGGTTTTAACCAAAGCCCACAATGGGGTTTGGTGTTACCATTTCACAAGTTGGGGTTTATTTTTAAATTCATCCCCGATTTTTTGGTTTTATAAATCAGGGTTGGTGGTGTTTATTAGCCCGGGGCTTTTGGGGGTGTTATCCTTAAAGGTTGGGGGTTTAAACCAGTCAAGGGTGGTGGTTTTAAACCTAATTTACTATTTTTATCTAAAAAACCCAAAAACCCTTAATTTTATTATGTATCACTTTTAAAATCTATAAAACACTTTTTAAAAAACCTGATTTCAAACCTCACCTTTTAAAACCATTTACTTCTAAAAGGAAGGAATAGCCCCCCTTTTTCTATTATCAATTCGGGTTTGGAGCACCACCCTTTAAACGGGAAAGCCCCCCCTGTTGAAGCCAGTTTAGCTGGTAAAAACAGTTTGGGGGGAGGGTCGGGCATGACTTTTAAAAATTGGTTTTCTCACCTCTGTTACAAGTGTCCCCCGGTGCAGGGGGGTTTTCCCCAAGGGCCCTTTATTTTTTTTGTGTCCTTTTAGATTAAAAAGGGCTGCCCAATTTGGGAGGTTTGGGGATCCCTTACTGGATTTTAGAAAATTTGCTTTTTGAAAAAGGGGCTTTCCTGGTGCCCACCAGACTTGATAATAGAAAAGGAAAGGCCTTTTCCCTTTTTCTTCAGAAAGTAAAAAGGGGTTTTAAATGGGAGGTTAAAAAAAATCAGGGTTTTTTAAATAGTGTGTATAGGGTTAAGATTTGATAAATAATCAAAGTTATCTTTTATGTTTTTATAGATAGAAAAAACGATAATTTTTTTAATTTTCCCCAATGGCAAAATAAAAAATAAAAGGATCAAAAGCCCACTCTTGTTTCTTGCGGGGTTTCCCTTTTTTTGGGGAAAACATTTGTGGTGTCATTACCACGGTGGTGGGGTTTGGTTTTATCCAGTCCCCAGTGTGGGGGGTTTTAAATCCAGTCAGGGTTTTTGTGGTTACTTTTTAACCAGTAAAAGGCGTGGTTTTTTTTACCAAATCACAGGGGGGGTATTATTATAAATTTTTACATTTTGGGGTGGGGGGTTTATCCAGTCAAAAAGTGTGGTTTTTATTACCCTTTCACAGTGTAGGGGGTTTTATCCAGTACAGTGTTGGTTATTTTTAAACCGGGCCCAGTTTTGGAGTTAATCCCAAGGTAAATATGTGGTTTTTTTATAAATTTCAAAAAGGGGGGGTGGTGTTATCCAGTCCAGTGTGGTACTTTTAAACCGGGCACAGTGGGGGTTTTAACCGTCACATTGTGGAAATTATTTTTCCATAACAGTTTTGGTGGTGTTTTCCAGTCATAGTGTGGTATTTTTAAACCAGCCCACAGTGGGGTTGGGTTACCCAAAACCAGTGTGGTATTTTTACCCATTCACAGGTGGGGGTTTTTATCCAGCACAGTGTGGTTTTAAATTATCCCACTCACAGTTGGGTGGGTTACCCAAAATCTTTGGGGGTGGAAATTATTTTTCCGGGTAAACGTGGGGTTGGTTTTAACCAGTCCAGTGGGGTTTTCCCTTATTTTTTTTTTCCAAAGGTCACAGTGTGGGGGTGTTATCCAGTCCCAGTTTATTATTATCCAGTACAGTTTTGGGGTTGGTGTTATCCAGTAAAAGTGGGGTTTTTAAATTACCAGTCCCCAGTTTTGGGTATTTTATCCTGGCAAAAGTGGGAAAATTAAATTTTTTCCAGTCCAGTGTGGTGGGGTTAATCCAGTCACAGTGTGGGTATTTATTACCCAGTCCCCTGGGGGTTGGTGTTATCTAGCAGGGTTTTGGGGGGTGTTTTTCAGTCACTGGTTTTGGAAATTATCCAGTAAACATTGTGGTATTTTTTAAACCCAAGGTAAACGGGGTGTGGAAATTTTTTTTTTTCCGGTCACAGTGTGGTGGGGTTATCCGGGTCAAGGTGGATTATTATCCATCAATTGGGGGTATTATTACCCAGTCACATGTGTAATTTATTATCCAGCCACATGTTTTTGGTGTTACCCATTCACGGGTGTGGTATTTTTAAACCCAGTCCTTTTGGGTATTATTATCCAGTCACATTGTGGTGGTGTTATCCAGTAAAGGTGGTATTTTTTAATCCATCAAAATTTTTTTGTGTTATCCAGTCCCCAGTGGGGGTATTTTTATCCAGTCACATTGGGGTGGTTTTTATCCAGTCAGAGGGGTGGGGGGCCATTGTTCTAATCGGGGTTAACTCAAGAGCCAAAAGGTTTCTTCCGGGCAATTTACTGGGGCGGGTACCCTCCGTGTAACTTGGTCCAATATGTTAGACACAGGTAAACATTTTTCAGTTTTGGGTTTTAGAAACCTTTTAATTTAACTGTTTTTATTTAGGGGGTTAAATGTAAAAATTTTGATTTTGCAATCATTGGTTGGTAGAGTTTAAAAATGTATTGGGAAAAAATTTTGGGCGGAGGGGGGGCCCGGGAAATTTTCAAATTTTGGGCCTAATGGGCCTCCACTTTCCCCGGGGGCAGATACTTCCCCGCCTTTTCAGCCCAAGAAACTAGCACAGCCTGTTCCCTCTTTTTTTAAAACCCCGGGCACCTCCAATATCGGGTTTGCGTTGCAGGCCCCCAGGCACTTTAAAAGCCCCCGGGAAATGGGGGGGCGTGCGGGGGAAACGGCTAAACTTTTAAATATATTCGGGGCAAAATTCCAAAGGCCAAATTACTTTTTGGGGAAACGGGAAAGGGCACCTTTAAAAAAAAAGGTTTTACCTGAACCAGAATTGTTTTTTTTTTAGCTAGAAAGCGCAAAATCAATGCCCCGAAAAGAAAAGAACGGGTTTTCCCTTAATTCACTCCCCATTTCTATGCTCAAATTGGGGCAAAAAAAAATAATAGCATCTGGGTGCCACAATGCATACTTGTCGCTCCTAGTGCATATAGTAACCTGAACTTTTCAAAAGGCGAAAAAAAGACTTTTTACTGGGGTTTTTTTTATTACATTTGGGGCTGCAACTTTTTTTTTTTTATTTCTCCGGCCCAATACTTGAAATGTAAGCAAATGCAGAAAAATGTTTTAAATAAACCCCCACGGGAAAAATATATAAACAGACATCTATAGCTCCCCCAAAAAATTATTTGGGGCAGCCATGGTTTTTACCACCCCCCTGATTAGCAATGTTTCCTTTCAGTACTGGCGTCTTCTGTTCCAATCCCATCAGGGATGACTTCTGCGTGAAGATTATTTGCTTCAAAACATATAGGTTGGAGATAGTGTGTTTGAAATGAGGAGCTTGTGAGCCCAATGGGAATCCCGAGAGACGATCTGTGTACTGTGCTGCACAACATGTCACTTTGTATGCAGTGCTATGTTATACTCTTCTTGTTCGTTTGAGTTTTCCCAATTGTAAAAAAAATTTGGGGGAAAAGGGGTTGCAAGAAACTTTTTAATTTTGGTTCACCATGCATAAAGGGTACATTTAAATAACTGAATAAAAATTTCAATTGGAAGCTGTCCCAAGTCCCATTTTTAAAGTAAATTTGAAATTTCAGGTTTAATCGCCCAAATGAAGCAGTTGTTTTTTCCATAAGTTCTTGTCAGCATCTGTTTGTCATTTGTTGTGTTCCCCTACGGAAACTTTTTAAAAGCTTAGAAGTCCGGCAAAAAGATATAAAAACCCGCTAATTGAAGGGATCTACCCTTTGTTTGCAGCCCCCAGGCCTCTTCCCGGGGGACATTTAAATTACGCAGGTTATTATATGACTGGTTTTTTTTTAGACTAAAAGTAAATTTTTGGTGGGATAGGTTTTATGGTATTTTTGACATTCTCTTCAGTCCCTCAAGTGTTTATCTGATTTTAGCAAAAATTTTAATCTGAAAAATAAGTTAAGAACATTGACAAATATATTGCTTCACTGATTCTGTACTGATATTAAACATCCAGGGACAGTGGTAATTTTTCCCCTAAACGGGATTTGGGGGAAATGCAGAGATCCCCAGTTTGTACACTTATTTCCCAGCTGGCGGGGTGGAACCCTGGTTGTCAGAAATAGCTGGGCCCCCACTGAGAAGACGGGAGGGTTTTAAATTATGGTCATTGACACCAAAGGCCGGTAACTGCCGAGTTGCTGGGTTTTAATCACCCCTAAATAAAACCCTGCAGTCAGGCAGAAATGTATTCTCTGGATATCCCCTTAACCAAAGCTGGTACCGGGGTTTTTTGGGTTACGGGAAAAATCAGGGGGAAAAAGGTGATTTTCAGTCAGGGCCCAAAAAAGTTTTGAGAATGATACAAGGTTTAATTTTTTTACAAAGTCACTGCATCGGGTTTTATAAGGGCCCAATTTTGCATATACCCAAAAATTATAAAGAGTGTTTAAAGCTTAAAAGCAATTAATTGCAAATTTCCAATATTTGCCTAAAAAAATAAACCCTTTTTCCCCCCCCAAAAACCTTTTAAACTTCATTGCGGCCTCCCTTTAAAAAGGACCAGCTAACTCGTTTCATGATTGCCCATTAACACAGGTGGGGGTTTGATGGGGAAAGGGGCTGGAGATCAACTGTCATGATTAAGAAAGAAATCACACCACTGGTACTTTAAAAGGGGGCTGGTGCTTGGCAAAATGTTTTCTTTTTCGAAACCCAGGTTATCCTAAAAAACACATCAGTCCATCATTGACTGCACAAAACTGGCCCCAACGGGAAGAGAAAAACAGCAAAAGATTGCACCTCGTAAAATCATCGCATCATCAAGGGGTTCAAGGAGGGGAGGTTCCCTTGTTGCCCAAAAAGGCCCAGAGCGCCCCAAAAAAGACCACAAGCGCCAAGTCTTTTAAAAGTTTTTTCAGCTTCAGAATCGGGCTACCGCGTTGAGAGCTTTTCCCGAAGGCACACGCAGGGTGAGTGCTCTGCCGCACTTGAGGCAGAGACTCATGGAGCAAGGCTGGTGCAAGGAGGGGGGCAAAAAAAACCCTCTCTCCAAAAAAACATCAGGGGGCGACTGAATTCTGCCAAATACAGGGAGTGGGGCGGAGACTGGGGTTAAAATCTTTTTTTCTGACGAATCCCCTTTCCGAATGTTTGGAACATCTGGGAAAAAAAAGTTTTTTCGGAGAAACAAGGTGAGCGATACCCCCATCTTGTCTCATCCAAATTAAAGCACCAGAAACCTTCATGGTTGGGTGTTCTCAGCCAGGGGGGGCGGCCTCAACCCCTAAAAACACACAGAAAAAAGAATGACCAGAAAGTCCCCAAGAGCACCTTCCCAACCGTCCAAAACAGTTTGGGATCAACATGCCTTTTCCCAGAGGGGCACCTGCCCAAAAGCAAAGGGATAAACAAAAAGCCAGAACAAAAACAAGAGATTTTGGGGCCAGGGCCTGGAAACCCCCAATCTTTAAACCCCTTGGAACTTGGGCAACATCAAGAACGGGGAAAACAAAACCAAAAAATTTTACAAAGCAACATTTATTTTGGCAAGAAGGGGCGCATCAGCAGGGTTTTGGTCCAGAAATTGATTGGACATGCCAGGGGGAATTGCAGAGGTCCGAAGAAGGGCAAACTGCAAATATTATTTTCGCATTAAATAAATTCTAACGTCAATAAAATTTTTTTTAATCATAATATGATTGCACTTGTATTTCTGTATGTGATAAAAACATCGACAAACAACAAAAAAACCAAGGAAACAAAAAAAAAAAATATAATATTGTGTCATTCCAAAAATTTTGGCCAGACTGAAAGATGCCACCCAAATGGCAAAAAAAAAAAACAATAAAGTTATAACAAAACTCGCCCAAACCGCAACTTTTAGTTTCCCCCTCCCCGACAGCCCAAAGGGTTTTTATCCCATAAATAAAAAAAAATAATGTGATGGAAAAGTGACACAAAACCAAAATGTATGTAGCACCACTTTTGATATGATGAAAAAAAAAACTGTTAACAAGTAACACTGCTACACAAAACCAGAATCCCAAGACTAATATCACCAATATCCTAAGATATATATTATTATAATATATATAAATATATTTTATATATACACCCCTTACTATTAGGATTTTCTTACTCTCTCAAAGTTTTAAATTTAACCCACCCTTAAAATTTTAATATCTGTAGGTAAGAAATTTTCACCTGTAGGAGAATTAAAACCCCCGTATGTAAAAAATGGCCCCTGTAGGTAAATTACCCCCTGTAGTAGATATATGCTCCCGTGTAGATATTTTCCCCGTAGGTAAAATCCCCCCGTAGGTACGGGTTATTTGCCCCTGTATAAGATAGACACTGGGTGATATACCCCCCCTGTATGTAATAATGCTCCCTGTAGGTAAATATATACCCCCTAAAAGATATATGCTCCCGAGTAGATTATACCCGCGAACTAGATATATGCCCCCTGTAGGTAGATAATACCCCCTTATGTAATAATGCCCCGTAGGTATAATTTTCCCCACTGTAGTAGATATTTCCCCCCCTTAGGACGTTATTTGCCCCTGTAGTCTTTTAAAACCCCCCTGTGGGTAATATTTGCCCCTTTGTAGAATGCAAGATGAAGTGTAAAAAGAAAATAAAAAAGGGTACTCCCTTCCTTTTTCATCCTCTGGGCATAGCTCCGGCCCCTCTGTGCCGGCAAATTGCTCCCGGGATCTGCTGGGTCAGAAGTCTAGGCTTCTAGCCTAGGAGACCCAGCATTGCAGGGGGTGTGATGAAAGACTTGCATTACACCACCTGCGACGCAGTAGTGTGTTTACTGTATAGCAGTCATGAGCCTGTAATTAATCAGAAGCCAAGTAGGGTAAGAACCACCGCTTTCCCCCTGAAGCAGCTCACAAAATAATCGCTGGTTGGGCAAGGCGGGCAGGCGGGCCCATGCACGGCCAAAGCCCCCCTCATTTCCCTTGGGAAGGGCGGTTTTAAAAAAAAAGTAAAAAAAAGATTAAAACATTACTTACTGTTTTTATATGGTAAAATGACACAAAATTTTATTCCTTTGCTTTGTGGGCCATTCCTATATGGTCGTTTTTGGAAAATCCTTGTGTTCTCGTGAAAACTGTAACAATCCAAGAGCACTTCTCTTTTAACTCTTGGTTTGTGTGTTCCCTCGTTTTATTCTTAAGAAATGATTGCAATCGTCAGGGGGTGTTCCCCTTTAAAGGGGGTTTGTGCAGGAACAAAATCCCTTTGAAACCTGGATTGGTAACACCCTCTGACTGATTCAGAAATACTTTTCTGGAGGAATAACGGGGAAACAGCAAACCGATTTAAAGAGAAAAGGAAAAGAGAAAGGACGCGCCATTCCCCAAAACGTGCAGTTCTTTATTGGGTGGGGAGACATTAAAAAACAGACTATCACCAGCAACGTTTTTGGGGTCCCGGGGGGCCCTATGATTAAGGGGCCCCTGTGGCCCTGAAAACGAAATTAGCGGTATAGCATCTTTTTTTAAAGTCCCTGCACCTAATAAAAAACCTGCATTTTTTTGGAAAGCTGGACTCGTCCTTTTTCTCTTTGCTACATATCGATTGCCTTCACAAGTCCGTGCATCCATTCAAACCGGTGAGCTGGACTTCTGAAAATCCTCAAGAAAAAGGGAATTTAGAAAACCAAAAATTACATGTCCTTGCAATTTTAAATAGGGTTGAAGATAAACCGGGTTTAATTAATCGCAGACGCTTTTTTCGGATGTTTCTCCTATCATTGCGAATAGAACTTACTGGCTGGCTAGCTGGGAGGCAAGTGTGCATCAGAAGGAGTAATGTACTCATGGGGAGAATGAGGTTAAAGACAAAAAAAATTCTTACCTACTGACTTTGCCCCCTCTCCCAATGAATATGCCCCTTAAAAAAAACAGGAGATTCACTATCCTCAAAAAAAGGAATTTCAGAATAGTGGCCCGGGAAAGGCAAGGTAGGGCGTGATCACCCCCAAAAACCACACCATCATGGGTTTTTTAACCCTGCAAGTTTTTAAAGTAAAAATTTTAATGGCCATGCAGTTTTGAGGGAAAATCTGCTATTTACCTTTAAAATCAGGTGGCCATTAACAACCAGTTAAAAAAAACCCCATGTCGTAAACCATTCTTCATGTTTTTTAAGATGCCTTTTTTTTTTTTTATGCTACTCCCCCCCATTTTTAGTGGAGCTCACTTTAAACTTATAGTTTACAGCAATTGTTTGGGATGAAATTTTAATCGAATTGGACTGGATCATCGGGTTTTTCTTCGGGGAAGTGGAGGGGGGCTTTTCATTCAAATCAAAACTTTTAAAAGCTGTTTTCCCACCACAAACCTTGACAACATATTGATAGGATATGCCATGAATGGTTATGGGTTGAGCACCCCCTCCCTTATTTTAAATGGGAGTTTTCGACCACCCTCTGTCAAATGGAGGGGTTTTGGGGGGCCTGTTTTTGGGGGCAGGTTGCAGGAACACAAAAACACTGATGGCATTCCTTCAAATCCCCTTAAGTAGGAGGGGGAAACACAATTCAATATGGGTCAAAAAATTGTGACTGATAGGGAATGATTGATTTTTCATTTACGACTTTATTTTCCAATTATTTTCATACATAGGTATAAGAAATTGGGGTGTTTACAGATTCAGTAGTAAAGAAGGCAGAAATGGTGAGCAATTCTGGTGGGCCTTCTAGAAAAGTAATCCTTATGACATCTTTCTTCTTGAACACTCTGAGCTGTGTAGTCTTAGACACCTTCTTTACCTCAAGGCATTATGGGAAGGGGAGGGGAACTTAAGCCCCCTCACTGGATGAACAAATCCCAATTTCTTTATTCATGTCTTTAAGAAAAAAGGGAATTTATAAACCAGTAACTAAAATTACAAAGCTTTTTGGGGTTTTTTGTCCCCATTAGAGCAGGCGATACGGGCTTGGCGGGGTGGGGGCAAGAATGGCGAGAATTCTAAAAACCCTTACACACCTTAACAGGTACTCTCCTCAAGGAGAGATATTCCCCTTTCACACCTTCTTTACCAGTCCCTTATATAGCAGCAATCTACTACAGTCAGGCCTGCCATTAAGAATTATAGGGCCCAATAGAGTCAAAGCATCTGGCTTCTGCAGCCCACTACCAGCTCATCCTGCCCCACATCACACTCCCTGAAATTAATTATAAGGGATTTTTCACGCGGCATTTTGGCCCCATTTTGGATCCTTTGTGCACCCCAAATGAAACCCAAAAAGGGGGCGTCAAGGGATCCAACACCATCCCAACAACAGGTTCTTTTTGGATGTGTTTTGGATGCAGCGGATCACCCCCTAAGTTTTAAAAAGGGCCCCTGCTGCTCTTTTGGACCCAAATTGAATAAAAAATCTTTTGAACGGATCCGAAAGACGAAAAGTAAACACACTTGTCTAACCCTGGTGTTTTGCATTGAAAGCAATGTAAAACACACTCACATTGTTAGATGCAGTTTGGGTTCTTTTAAGGGCCGTGTTCCACGGCTTATTCCCCAACGGTTTTTGTGACCCGTATTGAGCCAACAAATCCCCGGAATAAGGGGGGGACTGGCGGGGCCCCGGAGGCGGCGGGGACGCTCGCCCCCCCCCTAGACAATGCATTGTTTACGGCGGACGTGCCGTAAAAAATGTGCATGTCCTTTTTCCCCCGGGGGCGGATTCCGAGCGGGGGGGGGAGCGACGGAACCCACTTTTTCTCTAGGAGCAGGGGTTTCCCGTAATGACTCCCGACGGTTGGCCCCGTACAAAGCGCAAATCCCGGCGCACAAACGGCGCCAACCGGGGCAAAAAAAAAGCCGGTGAACGGGGCCTTTAGGGTCCGAAACACAGATCCAAACACGCGCTAAAAAAAGTTTTAAAAAACCAAAACCAAAACGCTGTGTAACAACCCTAACCCCTTTTGGCACATAATGCCCGTAGGAGGCTCCTACTATATTTTCTGAGGGGGCCCAGAAAACAGCTTCGAAAAACCTCAAAATCCATACAGCCCTAAAAACCAGCTGTTAGGCTAAAAAAAAAATTTTTTTTGAGCTAAACCCATCAAATCTCTCTAATGTTTGCTACAGTGCATCAGCTTGGATTTCAGTGGATCAAAACGTTGTGTAGCTTTAAAACTCCCTTTGTCAATCGTGCTACCATAAACACAGTGTTTTCATAAGAGTTTTCTTTATGGTAAACTAATGTAATCTTTGGAAAAGTAAAAAATTTTTTATTTTTCACAATATCTTTTTTGCGAAATATTCAGAAGTAAAGGACAGAGGGTGACTAGAGGTTAATGCTTATATGATTTAATTTTGCTGTTAAAATTACTCAGAAAGGTAAGGGAAATGTAAGTGGCATTTCATAGAGCAAGGTCTGGCTACAACCACTGTGCAAACATTTATTCGAAAAAAGGGGCTGTCCAAATCTATTTTTTTATTACATTATTCAGGGCACATGAGGGCCCCAAAAAGCTTTAAAACATAAGGAATTAAAGGGTTTTCCCATCTCTAAAAAAAACTAAATCCCTTTTTGACCAAAACCCCCCCCTCCCCACCCCATCTCACCTTCTCCTAGTCCTCGGTTCCAGCATTGCATCTCTTCAGTCTTCTGTTTACAAGCTTCTACTTCCAAAGGGGATTCACGCAGCATTCAGTGCCTTACGAAATCCAACCTTTCAAACTGCACTTCCAAGCAGCGAGTAAGCGGGGGCGTGGACCCGACGCCAATGAGCAGCTGCAGCACTGGTGTGCCTGTTGAGAAGTAGAAGATTGCAAACAAAAGACTGAAGATATGGAACCTAGAACTGGGAGAAGGCGAGTATAGTTCTTTTTATGGGGCCACAGGGGCATTGAATATTTTTTTTTTTTTTTTAAAGCTGTATCGCTTGGAAAACCCATTTTCATGTACCCTATCAGTAATTTCTGCATTAGGAGAGGGATCCTTCAGTACCTTCATCTCTTGGTCAGAATAGACAGTGGCTATAAAGATTATCCTTTAATTTTTTAAGGCCCGTCCCTTTTCCTGTATTTTCACAACAAATTGACCTTTAAATATTTTATTTAAATAATGTTTTAGGGGCGACATGTATAAATGGGACAGTTTTCTGATGTGCTTTGTGGCCAAAAATTTTAGCCCTTTCCCATAGATTATTAAAAGTCCCACACCCAAAAATGGGCATTTCTGCACCCAAACCAAACCTTTTGAAAGGCCAATTTTGGGGAGGCCAGGTCGATTCCCCCCAAATTTAGGCGGAACTTTTTTAATATAAAATGCAAACCCAAAAGAACAAACTCTTTTATGTTATTTAGGCCACAAAAAAACACAAAAAATAGAGAGAAACTAAGAAGGGAATACCCCTGAAGCCATTTGGTATAAAAAGATTCAAACTTTAAAACTAGATTTAACCTACCTTTTTGAACATAAATGGGGCCCCAAAATGAAAAAATTTTGGGAAAAATGGGACATTATTTACTCAAAAACACAACACAGGCTCAATGACTTGACTAAAGACTGGACCCCAAAAGGGCCACACAAACCCCCCTGCTACTTTGGGGAAAGATAAGCAGGGGCAGGAAAAAACTGACAGTAGCTTCACACACCCCTCCCCTAGGGGGAAAAATTAATGATAAAAAACTGCACATTTAATTTATACCTTTCACACCAGAAAGCAGAAAAACCACAGTATAAAAACCGGGAATTGAACAAATCAAAAAACCATAAAAAAAACCACCACAACCTTCTATTATGAGGGGTGGGGGTTGTGGATTTAATAGAAAAAGATAAAGGCATCAAAGGGGTTTCCCTTTAATGCAGAATGTGTGGGCACCCTTCTGGCCTTTTCAGTTTAAAGCCAACATCGATTAATGGGCACTTTTTTACGTGTCCGACACAAAATATTGACCCCCCCGCTCCCCCCTATTTTGGGCAAATGGGGGGGATTTTCAGTCGATTTTTTTGGATTTCTAAATACTAATCCACTTAAAAAAAAAAAAAGCGAGCTCTGATTGGGGTTTTGGGCTCTGATTTTTTGCTGTGGGCAAAAAGAAGCTTACTTTTAGCAGTTTTCAAAATAATCCCATGGAAAATGACGAACAGCAAAGCTCGGTCCTCTACAAAAAAGTGAGCTTCCCCAAACGCCCCCACTTTTTAATGAAAGGGGTGCATGAAGGAACATCGCATTACAGGCCACTGCATAGCTCCAAGCTGACCGGCCGGGAAAAGAGGAGGGGCTGGGGGAACGGGCCCTCCTACCCAGTCTTCTCTATGGCAGGTCCAATATAGCGCCCCTCCCTCGAATTTGTTGGAACTCCCCAAAAGTGAATGTTGGGTCCCTCATTTCCATTCACGTCAGCTGTAGCTGCTATGAACCGAATTAAACAGAAATTTCTTCATGGGAAAACCTTTTAAGGGTTTTAACATCAATGGTTATCTACTTAATTTTATTTTTATGTTAATTTGACATATTTATTAGTCTTCTATAGAGTCACAGTCTCAAGTTACAATGGTTTCAACTTATAGTGGTTGTCCCTGGGCCAAATTAATATTTTATTTTTAGAAACCACTATTTAATCGGGAACCTAGAGCGTACATTTTTTTATACTCAAGATCTAAGTTTTGCCTTTAGTAGTGGTGCTCTCTGATCTTCCAGTGTCCTACGTCCTATCATTTTTTTCTCACCAGATGCAAAATAAGAGGTGCAAAGTACCCCAGCCTTGGCTAATTAAAAACTTGTGCTTTCACAGAAAATTTTTACTAAAAGTATTTTTAGTATGTCAACTGAGTATTTCTCCAAGAATAATAGACTCATGTTAGAAATAATAAGGCTCAGTCAGACTCACAACTCCTATGTAGGCAATACTGGTTCACCCTTTGAACCATATGACCCCAGCATAAAACTGCAAACTTACCTAGCAATGTAAGCAGCGCCATGCACCCGCATTAAATGAGCACTGCAGTAACGTTACCCAGGCTTTGCAGAGGTCAGCTCTCTTGTAGCATTGTCCCAAGAGGCTAAAAGCTGTTATGAAGGTCTAAAACTCCCTTCCTGGTGCAACCTTTTGAGGGGGCTGTGACCACATTTAATTTTTTATGGGTGATTGGGAATTTGCTTTCTATAATCGTTGATAGGGGGTGGGAAATAAAACCTGCATTTGGAAAAAAAAGTAACATGAAGCAAAGTAAAATCAGTAACAAGGTCCTCCAAACCTCATGCACCTATAGCTCTGTTACGTGACGTTGACATGATTAATATGTTTAGCGTGGACATGTCCGCTCCGAGAACGCATTCTATTCCTCCGTCAGATTCCGTGTTTGCAAGCGCAGAATTGGAATGAGGAAACCCCGGACGACTGAGGCAGAAATTTTTGCCCCCAATCTTTTTAGGTATGTTCACAGGTTTTTAAAATTGGACTATTTTTTCCCGGGGTCCCCTAATTTCCCGCGCCGGGTGCGCAAAATTATGGGGGAATAGTCCCAGTCCCTTACGGTAATCCACATTCCATAGAGAACTAAGGTTTCGTCTCCTCTCCCTGCCGGCGAATCCCCCGCGGGGGGAGAAAGTGACATTTTTAATTTCCACGGGGTAACCCCCGCTAGTAAGATAGTCATGGGCCGGCGAAGTCCGGCCCCCGCTCCCCCGGGAACACGGCGTAATTTCGGGGGGTAATTAACGCCCCCAAAAAAAGCCTAAAACCTAGCCAAAAACCAAGTAAAAACACGTTGTCTAAACCGTTTTCCCCAACCCATCCTCAAGGCCACCAACAGGTCGTTTTTCTGGCTTCCCCTTGCATTGCACAGGTGATTTCATTTGCAGTGCCTTTCTTGGAATACCTGAAAAAAAAAGACCTTTGGTGGTTCTTGTGGCCTGTAGTTGGGGAACACTGGTCTAAACGATGACGCTGATTTTACATTGTAGCCAAGGGGAAGTGTTCTACAGGCATTTTGGGCAATTATTTAGGGGCACACAGAGCATGCAAAAAACACATGTGAATATACCCTAATTGTCCCATGTTCCAGAGGGACTGAAGGACCTGCTCAGACATAAAGGTCTGAAGTCTAACTGGAATCTTCGGAACCCCTGTTATACAAAGTGCCGCGGGTGCTCTGTAATGCGCCTGATATTGGCGTGGGGGACATTTACACCAATAGCGAACGGGGCTGCGCTAGATGTCGGGCTAAAAATACACCAGACTTCTGGTGCAGCCCCGTTCTTACTTGTCGCCCTATGTCTTTATTGGTCAAACAATATTTAATCAACTCCCCTTTGGTATTATTCATTATTATAACACTCCCCTAATTAATAATCACATTATTATTGATTAATTTGTTAATTAGAATACGCCCTTAGTTATTAAGTTTCAGTTACTGTGCATGACAGAATATGTGATAACCAATGACTTTTGCCTATTTTATGCTCAAGCTAGCGTTCAGTGTTTTTCGGCCTTGCTTTTCAGGGGTTTCAACTGAAAATAAGCGGCATTATTCACATTTTCAGAGTCAGAAATTCTGAATTTTAAGATAACAACATATAAGGAGTAAAACAACTGGGGGAAGGTGCAAGGCACAGAAAATGAATGTAGCTTCAAGGAGAGAAAAAAAGAACTGCATACAAGATGAATTTCTTGGTTGTCGGCCATCTTGCTTGCTTATTTAAATTTGGAAACTTTAATCATCCATTTATTCTATAGGATTTATAGAAAAACTTAATATCCACAACAATGTCAATCAGCATAGCTGATGTAGATCTGTAGGGAGGCCAACATGTTTTTTAATAAAAGTACATTACAGAAGTGCTGAGTGTTTTTCACAGGACAACTGCTTTGACCAATTTTAGGTCTCTGAATAATCATTTTAAGACCCTGCATTTGACTTATAAGAGGAAGAAATAGATCTCATACTCCATAAAATATGGCATATTGTGGTCTTCATAATCCCGTCATTTTTTCTTGTCACTGATTCATCCTGTAGGTGTCAAGGAGATCATACCCAACACGGGCCCTGTCACTGCCATCATGTTAAAGCTTTAAGAGGAAAAATCCTGTCTGCTCTGCAGATTTTCCACTGGCACTTCAGGCAGATTTCCTGGAAAACACACAAGATGTATAGTTAACTACAGACCAGAAGCTGAAGGTAATTGAGAGGCACTTATAAAACTGGTCCACGTTAACAAAGCTTTAGGGGACTATTAACAAGATTGAGCTTTGGTAACCAGTGTATTTATAATAACATTATCCAGGGATGAGACAAATTGCTTATGAGTTTATTCTGTGATATGAATGTCCAGACTTGCAATTAGCTATGAAAAATTTTGCTTGGGTCTGAGGCCAGCAACACCATAGGAACAGGATAAAATTAGATGGTAGTCCAAAGGAAAGGGATATTGTTGCTAATGCCACATTTTTCATAATTTGGGGAGTGCTTTCATAAAAAATCATTGCTCTTTTGGGTTTCGTATATTGTCAGGAAAAAAAATATACATGTACTTTCTTGCTCTCATTTGAAGTAGGCCCTATGCAGTATATGTCTTTAATCTGTGAATAATTTCTGGATGAAATATAAGACTAATCTTTACACATATTCTGAGGGGGTATTTCCAATGTATAATGTCATAATAGTAGGTTATAAGCTAACATTACAATTAGTGGCGGTCCAACTGCTGAGAGAAAGAATTAAGTTTTGTGCTTGGTCAGCAGTCCCCAGCTCCTTATTATCATGAGTGTTTAGCTTGGGTCAGTGATTATAATACAGTCATATGAAAAAGTTTGGGCCCCCCTATTAATTAAATCATTTTTAATTCAAAAATTTTTTTTGGGTGGTTGCAACAGCCATTTCAATTTGAAAATCTAATAACAAATATTGCACATTTTTGTTAGACAAAAAAAACCCTCATTTCAACCAAAAATTTTACTGTGTCCATCAGCTATTAGATTTATCAAATTGAATGGCTGTTGCAAACACCCAAATTTTAGAACAAAATGATTAAGTTAATAGGGTCCCAACTTTTTCATATACTTATATTTAAAAATACCTACAGAGGGCCCTATATTTTATAGGGGGTTTAATGACTCGCACTTCTATCTCGCCCATTTAGCATCCGACGGGTTTTGCCCGTCATTTTTAAAAAGCTCTCCTTCTCTTAGGTTTGCTCAAACCCGGTTATTTTTTGGGGGGCTTTTCGCCACGTATTTCGGGGTAGGGCTCTAATACGAGTAAATAACCCCCTAAATTACGGAATCCAAGTCTCATAGGAACTATGATTTGCCTCCTTTTCCCCGTTCGTACAATACATCGATTGTCCGGGGGGAAAAGTGACATGCATTACTCGTGAAAGCGAAGCGAGTAACGCATGTCTATGGGGCCGGCGGGCTGCCTGCCCCCCCACATCGTGAGTACGTGCCGATCAGCGTGACTCCCGAACACCAGCGAAAAGCGGGGCAAATGTACGCCCCCTAATTAAGCCTGTGAACATACCCTTTGCCTACACTCCTTGCCATTCATACCCCTGGCAAAAAGTGGAAAACCCCCTGATATTGAGAGTTCGGTTTATTCTTTGAAACATCTCTCGAGGGAAAAAAATTCCTGTCCTCATAATCTCACGATCCACGCAGCCATTTTCTTATGCCTTCAGGAGGAAGAAGACAAAGGGGGATGTGCAAGGGTCTTTTTAAAGCTGTTTGGATCTTTGTTTTGGAACCCAAACAGACCCAAACATGCATCTAACAATGTGCTGTTTGTTTTACATTGCTTTTAAGGTAAACCCAGACTTGGGGAAGGTGATCCCATGCTGTTTTTCTGGTCTTTGTGATGTGTCTTTCGGATCCGTTCAGAGAATTGACATGTAAATTCTTGATCCGTTTGATGCAACAGACACAGCAGAAGACAACAAACCATAGGGTGCGTTTATGCTGCAGCAAAAACACATCCAAACACGCAGCACACTTTGGGTGCATGTTGGATGCGTTTTGAATACGATTTTTGGATCCGAAAAACGTATTCAAAACCCCGTGTGAACATCCCCTAACCCTAGTCCTACAAGCATAACTCCAACTACCCGTCTTCTCCAACCCCCCCCGCGGTAGTAACTTTCTTCCCCACTCATGAGATTGGGTCATTTTTGGGGAAATTGTTGGGGCAAACAATGTAAAAGTTGTATATTAATTTATTTGTACAAACATTGGCAGAAGTGTTTAGATGTCACTGATTCCTTGTCTTTCCTGATGAGAGATCAGCGACATCTAAATAAAATAAAAATACAACTTATACATTGCTTGCCCCAACAATCTCCCCAAAGATATGACCCACATCCCATTGAGAGGGAAGAGAAGTTACCTACCTAAGCTCGTGAGAAGATGGGTTTATGCTTGTAGGGCGCGTTCTCACGGTTTGTCGGCCGGTATTTGTCCTGTTTTGCGTCTGTGCCCACGGCCGCGCGGGGGGGTGGCTTTTCTCCGCGATGAGCGGAGAAGAGACCTCCCCCTTCACATTGGCTTGCACAGATTCCGTCTGGAAACCGGACAGAAGATTGTGCAAGCACAATGTTTTGCGGCCGGACCGCGGGCGGAAAAACCGCCGGACGGAAAACCTGTGCAGTGGGGACTGCTGCAAGGGTTTTCCATAGAGCACAATTGTGCTAATTTTCGGCCGGTTTTTCAGGTGGTCTGAAAAACCGCAAACCGGCTGGAAAACTGGCATAAAACCCGTGCCGTGGGGAAATGCCCTTAGCCTCTCTTCCTACCTGAAAGGCATGAAGTAGAATGGCTGACGGTGGATCAGTGAGATTTTGAGGACAGGAAGTTTTCTTCCCTGCTAGAGAGATGTTTCAAAGAATAAACCGAACTCTCAAATATCAGTGGGTTTACCATCAGTCTATGCCAGCCATATGAAGTGGCAAGCCGAGTGTAGGGCTAAGAGAGAGTGAGGGCTGTTAGAAATGACTGTCACCGAACCTGTCAGGAGTGGTGATTGGGCTGTGACCAGAAGTGCTGAGTCAGTTAACCCCTTTTTAAAAAAATTT